>CAKNWU010324357.1:3782-26117 GCA_932072015.1 Andricus quercustozae
TTAAAAGAAACAAGACTCTTTATTTTCTCTGGAACCCTGATGATCTTTTCTCAAAACTTGTAGGAGGAAAGCAGGCAGAGCTGACGCATCTGACCCCTTGGCTTTCATATAAACGACTGACTAAACTAAACTCTCTCGACTCTCGGCAGCCCGTGCACGAAGGTCTCAGCGGTAGTGGGAGCGGCGGCGAGCCCGCAGATTGGCCAATAAACGGCAAGGAAGTCCCACCCCAGCAGTGTGGACCGCCACCCGGGCCGACTATCTGAGTCTTCGCGCGCCAGCGGCCATGTTAAGCTTAAAATGGTCTTATTTTCTAAAACTTTAAATTACAATTAAAAATACTATTTATTATTAAAAATTACTGAAAATTGATTAGCTTACTCAAAACTGGGGTTACTTAACTTTCCCGCAAACGGGAAACGGCTAAATCCAATAGAACGACTTTTCGGATTAATTTGTTAATAACAATTAAAGAAGAGTAGATAAATGAGAAAGATTATAAAATTTCAAAACCTCCGAACAGTGGTTCCATTATTTGCTGCACAAAAAAGTAATTCTAAAAGCCAACACCTAATTTCTTTACATCTAAAGGAAGAAAAAATTTTGAATAATAATTACTATCTGAATCGTTAATATAAGTATGTGTATGTACTTATATACATACACGTATATAGACTTAATTAGGTTATAACCTAGTTTTCAGGGGGAGCTTGTTTAATTGTTTAATTTTAACCTTTCTCGAAATCGACAATCGATGTTATACTAGTTTGTTTTAATGTCTTAAGGAACAAAAAGATTTAATTGCGCGGTGTTGTTATGTTGCCGGATGAGATCACCGGTCATACCCGTGTGCCTGAGTGGGAGAAACATCAGAAAGAAAGAGACGGAGAGTAAAGAAAAGAAAGATGAGACACGCATGGGATAGAGATGGACAGACAACGGAGTACGTGACTAGACGGGCGTGTGGCCGACTAAGTGGACGTGGCACGATGGCAAAACGGGGAGCCCGTCAAGAAGGAGTCAAATGCAATTGACCAGCAGAATCTCATTACTTTTAAGTGGACGGATCGACTGAGGGACCACCTGCTGGAGTGCTATGATACCAGTATGGCACCTGAACGAAAAGTTTACATTGCGCGACTGCATGCTCTGTGATGCGAGAAAAACCCAGAGCTCTCGCATTTTTCGCATAAACGTCTGCGAAACCGTGCCGAGGAACTCAGGAAAAGGAGTTATATGAGCAGAGCGCCTACTTAACCGTACACAAGCCGGCAACAGAGAAAGAGAGGCTACACTGAGATTAACCGCGAGCAGGCATCCAATAGAGAAAGAGCGATGCTTCAGGACCCGAAGAAACATCAACATTCAGATTTCTCTGAAGCCCAAAGATCTTGCTGAACTGGAAGACGAGGTTCGTGGACATTTTTACAAAGAACCCGACCTCTGTACTATCAATATTAGTATGTATAATGTAGTGAGAGCTTTGGCAGATGCAAACCGTAAAACGAAACCAATGGTTGATAATAAGACTAAAAGACGAATGCATCAACTCAGCACAAAGATAGGCTGGGCAAGGTAGTACGCGTCCCGCATTCAGTGTGTCATTGACTACATAACATCTGGCAGGACTTTCACTTACAAGGTTCGACAGTTCGCGCGCGAACTGCGGATCTGTCATCAGACACCCAACAAGTCAAAGCTACTGACCATCAGACAGCATATTCTTGACAGAATACGAGTACCATCTAACGCTAGAATAATGTCTAGAGCGGAGAGAGAGGCGGTTCATAGAAAATCAACAGTTTTTGTCTAACCCATCTCGTCACTTCCCAGCCCCTCCAGTTACTGTCGTCCACCCGCCCACACCAGAGGAGGTCGAGACATTTTGGAGAGAAGTCTACAAAGACCAGCATTCACTGAAAGAACACTCAAAGAATATAAATTGCTTCAAGGAGGTATGCAGTGCCCTCATAACACCCGAGGAGGAATGTCCACCCATCACTACCGAGCAGGTGCAAAACGTATTAAAAGGCATGAAGAACTATTTAGCTCCGGGACCAGGTGGTATCAACAGCTTCTGGGGAAAGAAACTCCCGTCAACCCACCAGCATCTGGCTCGCCTTTTCACCTTATATCTAAAATCGGTTAATGGAAGGGCGCACATCCTATCAACGTTACCTATCGATGGCCTGGATTGATTACTGTAAAGCTCTTGATTCAACCTCCCATAGACTTATCACGATCTATGCTAAAAATAAAACATTACATCCAGCTCTAGACATTGTTAAAGAGTACACTCAAGAGATTGGAATGGAGTTCGTGTTAGAAAAATGCGCCAAGGTTTTTTTGAAGGAAGGAGAACTTAATGGCATCCCGGAAGATACTGAGCTCGTCGACAGAAGCGCTCTACGACACCTTGGCGCTGGAGAGACCTACCTGTGCGTGCCACAGCCCCGCATTCAGGACGTGACATCTATAAAGGATACACTCCCATGCAAATACAAACGTCTTATCCGGCGGATTTGGTCTTCCGGACTGTCGGCAAGAAACAAAGTATCTGCGACGAACATGCTTGCCGTCCCGGTAGTACTCTATTCATTTGGAGTGGTTCTATGGACGATGGACGAGCTCAGATCCGTCAATATCGGGTCCTGAAGGGTTATGCACATGGACAAAAGTGTCCACCTTAAATCTTCTGTTCCGCGACTTTACATCTCACGCCGTCAAGGTGGTCGCGGAATACTGAATCTTGAATGTCTTCACAATAGGATTATTCTGGGTACAGCACACGTAGTCGCAAATGGACAAGACCCTCTTCTTAAAATGGTCAGGAAACACGAAGACGTGGGCAAAGTGGAGGATCTGTCTATGCCGTATGAGCTAACGTTTGTTTTCTTTAAATCACGCATGCAAAGGCACAATTCGGTATTAAGAGTGCTTTATTTCCATCTCTGTCAAATGAGAAGTGCCACATATACTGGAAGTTCATATTCTCGACAATTGTTTCTGTTGCGCACTAGAGGCCTGACATAGATATTCTAGACTTGGAGAAACGAATCATGTTTGTTATCGGAATTTCGGCATCAGCTGAGAAAAACATCATAGCCAAGGAGAATGAAAAAATAGAGTGATAATCTAATCGTCTTGATCATCGGCGCTCTAGTAGGTGCCAAGGTTACACTGGTTAATAGCCTGAAAAGCATCCCTGCGTGCCAACTATTTTTGGTTGAAAGCTAATTTTTTCGGTTGAAAAGTCAAGTATTAAGTTTTTGGTTAGGAATTAATTTTTATTGGTGAATAATTGTATACTTTGATTCACAATTTAATAATATCTTTAAAAATTTAACGATTTGATTGAAATCATTTTTCTTTTTTTGTTTAAAACGTCCCTTTTTTGCTTTGAAATACTACGCTCTCATTCAAAATAAACTTTTTTGTTGAAAATTTGCATATTCGACATGAAAATTCAACAATTGGGCAAAAAATTCATGTTTTGGGTTCAAAGTTTAAATACTATATTAAACATTCATTTTTCAGACGAAGATCAATTCTCGTCCATGTATCCATATATCAATCCTATTAGTTAAAAATGTATTTCTTTTGTTGACAATTCAACTATTCTCTTAAAATTTTTAGTTTTTGTTTTTGTTTAATATCACCTTATTGTCAAAAATTCATATTTTTAAGTTGAAAATAATACGTCACACTATTTTTTAAATTAGTTACCTACGTCACCACCCAGAAGACTACTTAATTTATACACGACCCCAAAAAATTGATTAATAATTTATTATGTGAAACAAAAAATATAAAAAATTACTGTCTCGTTTACCTTCATGCATTTGTATTGTATTTTTACAGAACCAACTAGATATGAAGCTAGTAGCAGCGGAGTTTCTGGAAGTTTTCCCCATTCTGAAATTGTTCCTGCTTCTTCTTCTGAAATTGTTCCTGCTTCTTCTTCTTCTTCTTCTTCTGAAATTGTTCATGCTTCTTCTTCTTCTGAAATTGTACATTCTTCTTCTTCTAAAAGGATTTCTGGTCCTATTAATGGTCCACATGGTCGTCATGATCAACCAATATTGTGGAATGGCGTACTTCTTGCAAAAGTCAACACCAAAAATGGTGCTTTCACCGCAGAATCAGATGAAACGGGATTTTTTGCATACAAGGGTTCTCAGCGTGTTCACCTTAATATCGGTGATTGGCTTGCAGCAATCGATTTCTATTGTAAGGAAGATCCTGAGGTAGGTACACTGTAAATCTAAAGTTCTATTTTCTACAGCTTAATCTTTTCCGTGTGCTGTTTTGGAATATGATAAGTTCATGCTGGAATGTCCAATTTAAAAAAAAAATCTGGGATTCAGTTATAGGTAAGTCACCTTCGAAAAGAAACTAGATATCTTTTTCGTTACTGTTTCAGAATTTAGCTTCAAAATTTTAAACCATGCACTTTACCTGTAAAATAAACGAACTGCAAGAAACTAAAATTTTGAGGCGGAAAGAAGAATGAATCAACGTAGATTACTATATCGTTGTGAGAACGAAGATTTGTTATCAACACATTAAAAATTGGGGTATCAAATTGTTACATCTATTTCGATCTGGGATTTCAACTTAATATGCTTCGCTTAAGAGGATCAATAGAAATTGAGAATCATGTATTTAGGGCGTACTAGTATCAGTATGCAAAACAGAATGACAAGGGTGGGTTTCCGAAAGTAAACCGCGAAATGAAGCTGTTTTTTAAAATGCTATTCTGAACACAGAGTTTTATTTGAAGTTGAGAAATAATGATTAGAATAATAAAAAAGTGATTGATGGGTTATTTAATAGTTCAGTTGTTCAAAATACATCTTCCTCGAGGAAGTTGTGTTCATAACTGAAATTTAAGACATTCTCATGGGTTTTCAAAGGTCTCACCATTTTACAAAGAAAACCCCAGTAGTCTAGGTGTTCAAAAACATCTTCCTCAAAAAATTTGTGTTCATAACTGAAATTTAAGACACCATAATCGGTTTTTCGTAGGTCTTGTCATTGTAAAAGTGACTTTCGGATTGGGGCTATTAAACAATCGGAACAGGAAAAGGAACGTTTAAATTTCGACGTGCGCAGTTGGCAGTCTCCCATCTGTGCACGTGAACCTTTCGTGGGGTAACTATCTGTGCACGTTGACATGTAGACATGTATATATTAGGAAAACTAGTACGTCATGAATACAAAAACATCTGAAGTCATAATATTCAGAAATAATTAACAAGTTAGAGAATAATTATTTACGAAATTGAAGCTCGAGAATTTGTTTTAAAGATAGCCATGCTCTCTTAAAATCACTGAAAATCAGTGAAATATTACTGGTTCACTAACTGGAATTCCGTAACTGATTCAATGAGTGAGGTTAAATGGTTACCCAGGGACAGCCATCATCTGGTCTTACGCGTTGTCGTTAGTCAGCTGGCGGGATATGACACTTATTATTCATCACTTGTGTGCGAACATTTGCAAAATTATTAACTGTGGTAAAGCCCATCATTACTTCAACGTGTTGCGTCGCTCAAAGTCAAACCCGAAAGGCCACGGACCTCCACACTTTCGGGTGGAAGAGATTATATCCCCAACTTATTGCAGCCAGGCCCCACATATTTCTAAGACAATCACTACTACCAAATAAGGTACGTTTTAGATAATTATTAGTAACACGTGTATTTGCGTAATGCAATTACGCGACACGTGCGGACTGGATGATTGGACTGGAGGTTCAAATCTTGGTCGCATGAAGCGCTATATCACTGGTTGAATCCATCATATGGCATCACTGTAATATTCAGTTCCGCTGTTTTAGTTTATTCACTAACTGGTTCACCTAATGAAATTCGACAAATGACTGGTTCACCAGCGATAATAAATAATACTGATTTAACCAATCAAAATTTCACTGATTCAGTTTTAGAGAGTGCGCTTACATGAATTGTGTTAGCTATTTATCTATTATACCTTCTTAACACACCCAGGTATGTATAGGTCTCTCCAGTGTTAAGATGTCTAATAAAACTTATATCCACAAGCTCAGGGTCCTTGGGAACGCCAAACATCTTTCCTTTCTTCAGATGAATTTTGACACATTTATCTAATCCAATGTCCATCCCAATCTCTCTTGTGTACTTCTTGCCGATATTTATGACAGGTTGAAGTTTGCTTTTACCAGAAGCGTTGAGCTTCAGGTCATCCATATAAAATACATGCTTGACCACATGTTCACGCTGGTTGGTGCCGCCACAGAGGTATCCAGAAGAATTTTGTAGTGCGAGGAATAGAAGCAGAAGTGTGATGCAAAAAATCATAGAGCTCATGTTATCGCCCTAAAAGGCGCCCCTCTGGAAGGTGACATTGTTCGTTGTCGCACGATAATTTCCAGATGATAACTACATGAGAGGTTGAATCGAAAGCTTTCCGGTAGGCAATCCAGATGATTGACAGGACGCGTTGATGGGCTGCAGCGTCTTTACAGACACACCTGTCAATAGGCAGGGTCTCTCGACAGTCTGCTACACCTTGTTCAAACAAGTTATTGGCCTGTAATTCTCTGGGCTGGACAAGTTGCCTTTTTCCGGTAGGAGTATAGCGCGTCCTAACAATCTGTTCCAGTACCAGAACAGCTCTTCGTGCCTCTGAGTGCTTTTTTGACCTCATCGTCAGTGATTGATGGAAATTCCTCCTCAGATTGTATGAGGTTGTCGCGAAATTCCTTGAAGCGGATGATATTGTCAGTATCTTTTTTCAACTTTAGTGTTTTCAGGATCTTGTACACCTCTCTCCAAAAAGCCTCTACCTCGTTGAGATTGAGTCGATTTTTGACAGAAACAGGGTGATCACTGAATTGGCGAGATGGGTCAGCGAAAAACTTTTAATTCTCCCTGATCCATCTCTCCCTCTTCCATATTCTCCTCTTCGTGTCAGATGACAACCGTATTTTGTCAACAATATGCTGCTTGATTGCCGGCAGCTTTAACTTGTTCAGTGTGGGATTCAAGATCCTCAGTTGTTTGGCGAACTATCGAACCCCTTCCGTGAACGGTTTACCAGATGTTATGTAGTCAATCACACATTGAAAACGGGTCAAGAAGTACACAGGAGAGATTAGAATGTACTTTTGATTGGTTAAATGTGTTAAAATTCATCTGAAGAAAGGAAAGATTGTTGGCGTTCCCAAGGACCCTGAGCTTGTGGATATAAGTTTTATTAGACATCTTAACACTGGAGAGACCTATACATGCCTAGGCATACTATGCATATCCTAGGAATATTGCGAATCATATCCTAGAGAGAGGAAATCTTGATATTCCTGGAATGTCTTAAGGATGTGACAGAATATCCTGAGAATATTCCATTAATATCCCAATATGCCGAAGATACCATTTTCTCATGAAAGGGAATCCCGCATTAAATAAATAAATAATTCGATTGTAGTTTCTCTATTAGTAACTAAAAAAGTAACAATTGTGGCAGTTACAATTACTGAAAAAATGTAGCTATAGTGACCAAATCGCTACTTTGTAAAAAAGGTAGCTTAGTTACCACTATCGTTACCAAATAAGTAACTAGTTGAAATAAACTAATTATTTCTCATTACTGTTGAGATCCCACCAATGATCTAATTTCAGTTCCACTCGAGACTATTTTTTTAAGCATATTTTAATACCTGAAATCAGCCCTAAAATAATTATTTTTTTTACAGAGAGAATGGATATATAAGGCAGCTGCTAGCTTCTATGGGCATCACCCTCAGCATTTAAAGTTTTTGAAAGAGGTTAAAGAACAGCAAGAGAGGCGTCGGCGTGACCAACAAATTCGTATTCTGGAAGATATGCAAGCGCATATTCATCATATTCGGCCAACGAAACAGCCAGTATGTGCCCGCTGTAATATTATGTAAAAAATGGGTTGCGCGCTGGCTTCACATGGGGCCAGCGCCGCCCTACATGTAATTTCTGAACTATTTATTTAATCTAATCTGGGTTCTTTCGAAAATTAGTGACTTACTTACGTCAAACGTAGCTTTAGCAAAACATTTTAAAAAGTTACATTAAAAATTAATTACAAGTGCATTAATGTATTGCCAACATTTTTCATCACTACGCTCAGCGGCTGAGATCCTTCTGCTTACTATCTCTTTGTTCTCATTTATCCAAATTATTATCAATGATCTAAGTTGCCAATGTCGATGTCGCTCTTAATTTATAATTTTGTGTAAAACATTTTTATCATCAATAAATAATTTGTTACTAACCAAGATTGAATTATTCTTTATATTCATAAAGCGGATTTTGTCTTTTGTCCAATTTCAAAACTTAGTGAAACAGTAAAATATAAGATTAATAATTTTTTTTAAATTCTCATATTTTATGATTAAGAAAGTATTAGAATTGTCTGAAATTTCACTTCTCAGTTTTTCCACGGATCTCCATGTTTTGAGATTTCCTGCAGCCAAAAAATAAGTTTTAGCCGTGGCGTCCGTCAGTCCGTCTGCCAAAAATCATATATTTATTTTTCACGCGAAATGACGACAGATACTCAAAAAAAGGTCAGAAAAGAATTAAAGCCCTTTTAAATGTCTTCAATTTTTGTTCCAATCATTTTCTGATGGGACTGGTTTTCTTTGTTCTATGCTTCAAAATTCATAAGTCGAAAATTCTAAGTTTAGAGCAAACGACTATAATTCTTCCTTCAAACATTTTTTAATAAGACTTGATATTTTGGTTTTATTTTCCGAAAATATTATAAAAAAATGGAAAATTCAAATTTTGAGCCAAACAACGCAAAATATGGGAAAATGTCTCAGGGAGGAATCATAGTTTTTAAAAAGTCTTAGAAAACTCTTTCTAACCATTTTTTGATTCCATTTGTCATTTCGGTTCTATTTTTCAAAAATATTATAAAACAATAGAAATTTTTAATATCGAGCTAAACGAGGTGAAATACGGAAAAAAGTAGCAACAATGAATTGCAGCTTTTGATAAGTCATACAAAATTGAATGTAATCATTTTTGATAGTACTTTTTATTGTGGTTTTATTTATTGAAATTGCTATGGGACAATCAAAAATTCAAATTTTGAACTAAGCGACGCAAAATACAAGAACAAGTTTTTAAGAGCAATTATAGATTTTGGAAGCTCCTACAAAATTTATTGGAAAATTTATTTGATAGGTTTTATCATTTAAATTTTGAATCAAATGAATTTGAATGAATGAATTTGAATTTTGAATCAAAAAGGTGAATTAGGCACCTAGAAGATTAATTTTCTGCTACAAAGGACAAAATTTCAACAAAATTTGTGTTGAAAATGCATCTTTTTTGGTTAAAAATTCAAAACTTCTTGGTTAAATCATAACGTTTTTTCACGAAAATTCTACTTTTTTGTTGAGAAAATTTTTTTTTGGTTCGAAATTCATCTTTTTGGTTGTAAAGTCAACTATTTGGTGATAAAGTAATTCATGTGGTCCACAATGCAATAACACTAGTCATACAGATTGAATTTCCTCTGGACTTTCCTCTAAGTTGTGATATCTTTGGACTTTTCAGTAAGAATAGTTAAACAAAAATTGAACAACAAAAAAGTTAATTTTCTACCAAAAATTACACATTTTCAATAAAATACTCGAATTTTTAAAGAATAATAGATGCATTTTTCACCAAATAGTTGATTATTCAACTAAGAGAATAAATATTCAATTAAAAATCAATTAGTAAATTTTCAGTCAAAAAATGTATTTCTAACAATATGAAGACATTTTCAAATAAGTAGTTAAATGTGCAACCAAAAAAAGATGAAGTCTGAATGGTTAATTTATTAGTTGACTTTTCACCCAAAAAAGATGTAGATTTTCTTATATTTTAAATATTACCCCCATAATTCTGTTTTCTACTGTCCCAAAAAAACCTCTAAGTAAAAAATTGAGTTTTGCGAATTTCTGTCCCAAATTATGATTTTTTTGCGGTCTTTTGAATATAAATTGTTCCCTTTTTTCCACTTTTTAATTAGAGTGAAATAAGAATCAATTTACGTTAAGAAATATATTTGTTTAAACAATTAATTAATATTTTCATTAAAATTTCCCGTCTTTTTTTCGAGTAGTTGTGGTTTTTTAAAACATTTTTAACGTTACTTCATCTTCTTAGTTATGAAGAAATAATAAACAAACATTAAAGAGAATAACTTTTGCAATAATCATTTTAAATGTCTTGAAGTAGTAACTAAAATTCTTTTTGTTAAAATCAATATTAATATTTATCATTTGTTCCTAACTAAAAAGACAAACAAATTCTAAAAAATTTAGCAGAACCGGAAACTTTTTAACATAACTGTATGAGAAGATAGTTATAAACAATAATAAATTGTTCAAACAATTAGTTTTCTTAAATTGCATACATTATTACCTCACCCTAATTGAAATTAGGACAAAAATGAAAAAAATTTTAGAAAAAGCTGCCCTCCAGTTACAAATATCTCGGTTACTTTTTCAAAATCCTGGTCATTTTTTGTAAAGACAAGTTTTCAAAACACTTTTATGATGTATTACCAAAAAAAAAATATAAAATCTTTTTTAGCATCTTTGAAAAAAAAATAAAAATTTGTCTCTTCTTGTTCATTATTCATAGGAAAAAGATATGTTCAAAGCGAAAAGAAATCTTTTGATCGAATTAAAACTTCTGCTCGTGGATTGTTGTCAAAAATTACTGTTTTTGAAAGAAAATCGTCCAGACTTTTAATTTGTTAATAAAAAATCATGTAAGCCAACCAGTGTCATAATTTTTCCCAAAGCTGTTGCTGCAGAAGTAAAAAGCAACTAATTGCTTCCTGAAATAAGAGAATTCACTTAGGTTTGAATATATTAATTAAAAAAGTTATAAAAATGAAAAACGCGAAAAATAGAAAAGTTCGATAAAATAGCGCGATGATGTTACATTTTTAACTCTGTTGAAATAATAAGAAGTGATTTTCAGAGTGATCTAGTTTGATCCAATTTGAAAAACATCACCTTCAGATTTTTTCAACAAAGTTGAGAAGAATAAGAAGAATCCTAAAATGACAAGCAATCTGCGTGCTCTAAGCTAATTATCCAAATTTAGGATCGGCATCCGCTTTTTTCAACAGAGTTCTGTTTTCGATTTTCGAAATTTATTTTAATTGTAGGTTTGTCTAATGTTCCGCAGAAAATTGCCTTCATTTAGCAAACATTGTAATAATGATTTCCCTTGAATAGTTTCCCTTGAAATGAACTTCAGTATCTAAAGAAGTTTATTATTATTTTACAGCTTTTTTTCGTACGCAAAAGATACTTTATTGCCTCACTAAATAAAAATAATTTAAACTTAACTAATTGCTACTGCAATTTCGGAGATCTGATTAGAGAAAAAATGGCCTACAAAGATTAGACCAATATTTCTAATTTGGATTAGTCAAGATAGTTCCTAATTCGTCACTTAACTAACCAATTGTTTCTTTGATAGAAGTTACTCTTTTCTCATATCTCATTTTTTTTTACAGAGTTATCCCCCCCCCCCCCCCCCCCTTCGAAACGCGACGAACTATTTTTCCTTGTCATTGTTAGTTTAAGACGTTTCGTACAGTGTGCGCGACATTGAGAAATAGTTCCTTACTTCAAGATCTCTCATATTCCTCTATTGACGATGATTTGAAAAACAGGTAACGGTATTAGTATATAAACCGCCAAACTTAGCGATTATTTCACGTGTCATCAGCTACAATCTTCCGGAAAATCTTCTAGAAATTGGTCCTTCTAGTTTTGGATGATGAGGACCATCATTCAAACTCTGCTGATATCCTCAGTAATTCTCTTTCGCTCTGTTGGTGAGTAGAATCAATCATACAATTTATTGATTAATTCAAAATTTGTAATTAATCTTTGTAGTAGGTAATAGGGCAAACAAGCAAATTGGCAGATAGCTATACTAATCCTATTTACCTAGGCTCTATTTGAAAAAATAATAATTTACTGTCTAGCGGGTTTGACTACTTCTTTACACAAACCTGCCAGATTATTACTTTCACAAATAAAAGTTCTGTGGATATCCCGAAACTTGCCGAAATGATGAAAACATTTAATTCCACTAAAAACATTTGTGTTTCCACATTTATGTTTCAACAGGATGGAAGTCTTAAGAATCATATTTTCTCGATCTTATTCATGAATCTTGCGATTATGTAGAATTTTCTATGCTTAAGAATGGGAAATAAGTGAATACTTTTTTATTATTGTTACATTGCCAGATGCCATGCCACCTTATTGGGTAGAATCAATTATACAATTGTAGTTTCAAATTATAGAAATTACAAGCCGTACTAATTTAAACATGAAGATCCAGGACAATAACAATCTTATTGGCTACATGATGAAGTAAATAGTGCGAAATATTTTTTATGATTGCAAACGATTTCCCCGACCTAGAGTACTTTAAATAAGATTCGTTTCAAATTGCCCAATCTTTTTTTAATCTCCATCTCCTACCTAGAACACGTCAAAGAAGACAAACAATCTCACAACATAGTACTTACTCTTAACAAATAAATCGTTTGGGAACAAAGAGAAAAATTTTCCATACCATCACGCTTCAATTGTATCGGATGAGAATTTTACTAATTATTAATTATCTTTAGTCTATCAATTTCAACTTCATACTAAATTGTTGGATGAATAGCCACCCCCTATGTACAAACTCAAACTAGGAAAAAACCAAATACTCCAGAATCTTGGGCTCATTTTGGGCTCTTGAAAGCACGAAAAAAAATTCCAAAAGCCCTACATCTAAAAAATCAAACCGAGCCCCGAACTTCAGAAACTTCATTTACAGAGTAAATTTCTAAAAATGATTATTTTTTGATAAAGTCAAATTTGCGTGTTATGAAGAAGATACTTTTTAACGCTAAGGGTTGGTGTCCAAAAATCGGTCTTATAATTTTTGAGGAGCCCAAAAATCAGAGATTTAATTGACACTATAAAATTCTCAAACACATTATTTTTTTACTAAGTCTTATATGCGTCGTATCCAGGGGTTGTTTTTCAACGTAAAGTTAGGGACTCTATTTACACAGTAAAATTCTAAAACATATGATTTTTTGACAAAGTGACATCTGCGTGGTGTCAAGAGGTTGCTTTTCAACTTTAAGTGTTGAAGCCCAAAAATTGTTGCTGGTATTTTTAAGGAGCCCAAAAATCAGAGACTCTATTTACACTGTAAAATTTAGAAAAAGATCTCTCTCTCCCTCTCTCTCGGAGGCTGGTTATTACCTGTTTCATCAGCAAGTTCAAAATCAATCTATCCGAGCCATCTGACCAGGGAATAATATAAACTCTAGAGAAGAATCGCTGAGGATAGGTTTTTACCGTCAGCTGTCCACGCTTCAACAATTTGAAGGAGGAGGGAAAACCTTCAAAATTTTCTTCCTCTACTCAATCTGAAGACCTTTAATGAACACTCGTTACCAGCATGTGAGGAGTGACTTTCAAGTACCGCCTGTTTGAGTATCATCTTCCTCTGGATTTCTAAATCCAGAAGAAGACCTGATCACAGTTGACTTTTTCACGGGTGAAAGTTACTTATCCTCTGAAAACTCCTAATTCGAATTATGACGTCTCGCTAAATAATCGTCATAGTAAGGCTGAACATAACACCTAAAATGTCTGCCCATATACGTCGATCATCATTAAACCTGTTATATCTTTCATAACTATATTGTCTAGAAAAACGACTACAAGGTCTTCTTCGACGTGAACAAATTAAAGAGAGCCTTCGAGAATGACTTGGGTTTCGAGAGCGACTTCGAGAACGACTCCAGATTTAAGAGAAACTTCGGGAGCGACCTTCCGATTCTCGAGACGATGACCTCGCACATTTCTTACAAGCCTTGAACGCACTCAAGACGAAAACACTCTCGCACGTTATCTATTATTAACATTGCTCGTATACATAATTCTTATTTTACAACAGTCAAAAGAATGCTTGGACCAAAATTTAACTCATGATTAAGATAGGCACAGCAACCAATTTCTCATACGCCAGACGGAAGCGAAAATTTGAAACACGTTCTCTTACAGGTTGGGTACAATGTTGGAAATCGCTATGCCTTCTTTAAAGTTCTTTGTCTTTCATACTCGGCGAGAAAAAATGGTAGAATGTTGGGTCAACGACAGAAATATTCGTCAACATTATACTTGTAAAATGATCTCAGTTTGATTTTTATCAAAAATTGTTTGCCTTTCCTGTGGCAGAATATGTGTGAAAAAACAGGAGAAATAAACTCAAGTTTCATAACCTGGCTTTGAAGTCCTCCACACGTCTAAAAATTGACCCCAGATGATTATCTCAGCTTTGGATAGAGATTTTAAGTTGAACTTAAGCTTAGAAGAAACTTCTAGATTCAGCGGTTTCATCGTAAAAGTTGGACGGTCATTAAAAGTTATTAATGTATGAATTAAAAGCTACGGAGTAATTATGATCTCAATGAGTTTAAATACTGGAAAACTCGTATTGAAAAAACGTCCTTTCTCAGCATTTTCAAATTTAAGCGAGAAATAGATTTCTTCCAAAAAAAGGTTCAAGCTCCCGTAAGTCATAGGCGTAGACTGATAGACATAGCTTTGGAAATTCGTAATGTCTAATGTGCAGCGAAGAAGAGATTTAGTCTACACATATGTCTTACGGGAGCTTGATCCTTTTTTTGGAAGGGATCTATTTCACGTTTAAGTTGGACAATGCCGAGAAAGGAAGTTTTTTCAATACGAGTTTTCCAGTATTGAAACTCATTAAGATCGTAATTATTCCGACGCTTTTAATTCAGACATTAATAATGTTTATTGGCCGCTCAACTTTTGAGATGAAACCCCTGAATTGAGAAGCTTCTTTTTAGCTAGAGCTCAACTTAAAATCTCTATCCAGAGCATGAGGGAGGTTTGACTATGATTGATAGACAGATTTTAGGAACGCTACGTTTCACTAAGATTTAAATTCAAGTACAGTATTTTAGTGCTCGCCTGTAACAGTTTAAGTCTGAATCGTACTCTTGCTCTACTAACAATATGGTATAGTAATAGATTTAATGCTTTAACAATGATTAATTATGATAAAAGAAGTTCTTTCGGGTTTTAATCGTGTGCAAAACTACAAATCTTGCCGCAGTTTCGTGAACATTGCAGTTCATTTCTTGAAGGCTAACCTGAATCTGAAGTTTCAGGTTATGTTGTTCTTATATATACCCTCTACGATGCCCGCGATTGGCCAGGGCGCCCCACCCTAGAGACCCGAAACAGCTCCTTTTATCAATATGTTCCAGTATGTAATACGGGCCTAAGCTATAGAGGTACCTCACGTAGAGCGGGTATCAACAACGGAATCTTCTCGTATCCAGGATCTTTCTAGAGTTCCTCGACAGGTTAAAGAGTCTGTAGAACCTCGAATCTTGTCTGGAGCAAATCAAGCAAGATCGCGGGCGATAGCGCGACTATTTGATCCCTGTCTACGCTTATCTTGAAGTAGTGGTCAGAGTTAAATGTCCCATGGTTATCCGATTCTCGGTATTCTTCGCTGCCAATTGATGAGTTTGATTCCGAGAAGGCGATACATGCAAAAGCAAAAAAAAAAAAAAATCGTAACACAGCCGCGTAAATTAAGTTATGAGAATATTGACGTATCAAGCCGTGGACTATCGTGCGATCCCTGAAGTGCTAGACACCTATTCATTTTATGGTCATGATTGAATGTTGTATGTTGCAAAATCTACAATGTAAGTATTCAAAATTATTAATTAATTAATTTCCATTTGTTCTTAGAACTAAGTCCCTCGGAAAGCGGTTGGCCTAACTATCGACCTGGAAAAGTTAAGCCTGGCAAATTGCGTCTTCGCCAGAGAGACGAATCTTCGAGTCAATCAAGCCAATCAGCCCACGATTATGGGTTAGGTAAGTAGCTTTTTCTTTAAGGTAACTCGTTACAGTTACATTACACTGCAAAAAAATTAACTCGTTTCAGTTATCTTACTTGAAGAGAAAACTTCAAGTTCTCCCAAAGTTACTATAAATATTGCCACCAATCCCTTTAACTTTTGAAATTTACAAAAAAATGGGCATAGCCGAAATTAGATGAACCTACGTTCTACTATGAGATGCGGAAAACAATACGTTTGAAAATACTAAAAACAAAAGCCATATAATGGTCTCTAGTTTAGCTATTTAGCAATTACCTATGATAATCTCGCAAGAATTTCCATCTTGTCAACGTCACACTTCACTAAAGTTTCCGATGTTAACCCGTCTGACAGTATTTTATTTGCAATAGGTTGTTTATGGGAAAACAATTTCGGCAGATAAGGATGGTCCGTGTTTTACCGATCGAGACCGCAAGCAACTTTTATAAAGGTGGCGCATGTGGGATCAGGGATTCTCTAAGTTCTGGAAAGTTCTAGAATTTTGCTTTTCTAGGAGTTTCGATAAAAGTAGATATATTGCCTCTTAGATTTTTACTCGTTAAACTTTCTGGATCAGCTCAGTTGGGTTTCCCGAAAATAAGGTTGACAATAAGCTCTTGCATTCGAGGTTTTCAACATCCGTAAACTTTCCAGAAGCATCGATATTGCACATAGACTCAAACTGCTTTGCAGAAAAGATGAATCGATGTATTCTCAACTTCCACCTAGAGCGGTACATATTTAAAATTCAACGTCTCGAGCCTTCCAGAAATTTCTTTGTAGACGTGGTGATCTCTAACGATTTTCTATACAACGAATTTTCGAGAAGGCTCGAGACATAAAGAAAGAAGTATGGATACAGGATATGAGTTCTAGTGATTGTGCTGGAAAGATTCCTTGGTGACTTCTAGACGGTTTGACACACTAGGTGCCAACGATGGTTTGTTGCACGCGGGGCTCTACCTGCATTAAGTTGTTAAAACCACCGATTTTGGATGTGTAATCTTTAGCTAAAATCCAGAACGAAGGATGGAGGTTTTTAGATATTTCAATGCATGTATTCTTAAAAGCAATAACCCCATCTGGAAAGTTCGATCATTCTTTCTCGAATTTAGGTAGAGATAAATAGGGCCGCGCAGTTTAGTTATTCAACATTTAGCGGTGTGCTTCATCGAAGTAGGCTTCTATGATACATATAGATGCGGAGTACAGTTTGGTAGTGCAGAAGCTAAATGCCGATAAAACAGTGACCAGACATTCGCCAACAGATCATAATGGTTCGTATCGGTGCTAAGATACCACGAGTCGATAAGTGGTCACCACTAACAGATGACCCACCCAAACTGTATTTACTACCTTTTGTGTTCAGATGGCTGTATAAGCTTGACTAAAGAATCAAAATTTTTACAATTCCAAACAATAGATAAATCTTTAAAGGGAAATACTACTCATATGAACACAAGTTCTACCTAATCGATCAATCAATTCTTTTGAATTTATTTAAGAGAGTTCAAGCTGAATGGAATGAGTGCCAAGAGTGCGGAATTGAATTTCTACGGTTGAACTTTCCAGACGGGGTTTTTGCTTTTGAGAATCCATGCATCGAAATATCTACAAACCTCCATCGTTCGTTCTAGAATTTAGGTAAAGATTACACATCCAATATGGAAAAACAACAACTTAATGCAGGTAGAGCCCCGCGTGCAATGAACCTTGTGGAAACTTCGATCGATCTTTCCAGGAAGTAAGCATGTGTCTTCCAGTGCCGGTGGCAGCTAGTATGTAGAACTGTCTAGAAGCCATCATAGGACCTTTCGTAGCATAGTTACTAGAACGAAAATCACGAATGAATTACTAGAACGAAAATATATCGATTCATCTTCTGTGCAAAGCAGTTAGAGACTATGTCCAATATCGATGCTTCTGCAATTTTCGTGAAAAACCGGGAATCCCCAGAAATTGATTCTTGATCGGTATTGCAGGGATCCACCTCGTTAAGCAAACCATGAATTCGTTCCCGCTTTCCAGAAATTTCGATCACAGCTTAACGACTGAGCTGATCTAGAAAGTTTAACGAGTACAAATCTAAGAGACAATATATCTACTTTGATCGAAACTACTAAAAAAGATAAATTCCTGAAGAAGAATCCCTGATCCCACATAAGCCACCTGTAAAAAAGTTGCTTGTGGGTTTCGGCCGGTTAAACAGGGTCGATCTTTATTGGCCAAGTCAAGAGTATGTGCTAGGGATCTACCTTACCGGCAGTTCAATTACCGACTTCGGGAACTGACCGGTGGCGCTATCTGTCGATAGCAGCTGGAACTACGTGAAGGTGCCCCCGAACTGTAATAACTTAACTACTCTGGTGTGGGGCAAATCAGGCTCTCAGCATCTCTGTAATTTGGCCTTCGTTTTCCATCGATGAGTTCGATTCCGAGGAGGCGATACATACAATAAAAATAAAAATCGAAAAAAATCAGCCTAAATTAAGTTATGAAAATATCAACGTATCGAGCCGTGGAGCAGCGTGCCATCCCTGAAATGCTAGACATCTATGTAATTTATGTTAACGATTGAATGTTGTGCGTTTTTAAATCTGCAATGTCAAAATACATAAACTTGAGTAAATGAAAGTGCAACTTCTCTGGCACATTTTTCTCACTATGAGTATTTAAACTTAAAAGTTCATTCATTTCTATTTGTTCTTGCAGAATCAAGTTCGCTGACGGACCTTTCACCTAGATTTCATGCAGTTCCGATGGATGCGTCAGGTAATTACCTTTTTTTAAGGGTTCCTCGTTACAGTGACATTACAAAGCAAAAAAAAAAATACCTTGCTACAGTTATCTCACTTAAATAAAATACGTCGAATTCTCTAGAACTTACTATAAATTTTGCCACCTCTCTACTTTAGATTTTTAAAAATTAACTATATTAATCTCGCAACAATTTGCATCTTGCCAACGTGACACTTCACTATAGTATACGTCAATTTAAAATCTCATAAAATGCTCTTTAACCAAGATTGCCAAAGATTTTCCAAAGAACTTTTTTTAATTTTTTCACAGATTAATGTGGTATGGGTCTTGAAATTAAAAAAACCCACCCCCAAAATATTCAGTTTCCAACGATTTTCAAATCCTTTCGAATTCTTTTAACTTACTTGGAATCAACTGAATTCCTTCGAATTCCCGGATATATCTGAATTCATCTACTAAATTGTCTGAATTCCTGGAATACGCGAAATTTTCTTAATAATTAGAACTCCCTGAATTCCAAGGACTTTATAATAATTGAAATAATTCACAGGAATACAGAAGAATTGAAGGAATTCAAGAAATTCTATAAATTCTGTGAATCCAGAAGATTTAACGGAATTTAGGAAATTTGGAGAATTCAAAGAATTACAGAAATGTAGAATATTCAAGGAATTCAGAATATTAAAGGATTTCAGAGAATTTAGAGAGTTCTGCATATTCAGTGGATTAATAGAATTCAAGGAATCTCAGATATTCTATAAATTCTGAGTATTTAAGGATTTCAGGGAATATAGAGAAATCAAAGATTTCAGAAAATTTAAGAAAGTTATAGATTTTTACGAATTCAGAGTATATAATGAATTTGGAATATTCATCCAATTCAGGATATTCAGAGAATTCAGAAAAATCAATAAATTCAGAGAAATCATTTTAAAAATATTTTTTTATTTCATTAAATTTAAGGAATTGAGAGAAGTTAATGTATACAGAGAATTTGAGGAATTCCGAGAATTTGAGGAATTCCGAGAATTTTAGGAATTCAGAGAATTTTAGGAATTCAGAGAATTGGAGGAATTCAGAGAATTGGAGGAATTCAGACAATTTAAGAAATTCAGAGAATCGAAAGAATTTTAAGACTTTCAGTTATTCAGAAAATTCAATGGTTTCATTGAACTTAGAGAAATTCCGGGATTTGAGAACTTTTAACGAATTCAAAGAACTTCAGGAATTGAGAATATTCTAGGATTTCACGAAATTAAGAGAAATCAGGGAGATTAGAAAATTTACAAATTTTTAGGAAATCAGGGAATCTGGCAAATTTTCATTGCTCTAAATATAAATCGCTAAATTTGAAAAGAATTAATAGAAATTTTTTATTTTATGTTTTAAATTATGTGATTTTTTTTGTTGAAATTATTTAATTTCAAACATATATATTGAGGAAATTTCAGGGTGAAATGAATTATTTGACTAATCATTGGTCTTAATTTGTTTTTGAACTATAAAATATAAATATATTCAAATCATTTTGGAAGATCCAAAAATGAAACCAAACCATTTTCATGGTTTCGATATATGCTTTCAAGTGAAGATTGTTTAATTTTAAACGATTCCAATTTTAAATAATACGATGTTGCAAGTTTGAAGCAGAAAGCTGACCAACAAGATTAGGTATTTTTAATGTACACTTTTCAACGATTTAAAAAAGGGGAAAGTCATAAAACTTTCATAATATTTGAAATCATTCTGACTTTTTTATATAATAAACTAAAAAGGTTAAAGTCTTCACTCTTGCTTGAACTAAAAATTGTAATTATGACAGAACTTTGCAATTTAATCATTTTTACTAAAACTAATATCAGAAGTCAACAAGAAGGCAATATATATTTATTTTTTGTTAAAGTTTGAAGTATTTGATTTAAAATTGCTCATTTCAAATGAACAGTCAAATACTGCCAAATATAAAAAAAAGTTTTTTCCTCAATTAAGAAAGTTTGCAATTGAATTAGTTACATTTTTAAACTAAAACACTATTTGAATAGGATCTATAATTATAAACCAAGTTAACTCTCATTTTCCGATTTTTCCTGGTCTCCAAAAAGTCCTGTGTTTTTCAATATCTTTTAGAAGAAAAAAGTTAAAAAAAAAGAAGAAACTCAGAAATTCTAATTGACATTATTACAAGATATAAAAAGACCTACCAGATGCAAATAGACATTTTTTGATTGGATACATTAAATTGTTTTCGATCATTAATAATCAGGATCTATTCTCGAATGACCAATACTGTCCAAACTAAACTTGCAAATTGAAAACTGACATACTTTTTAGCTTTTTATCTAAAAATTTTATCGCATTTTATTATCCATTTTTACAACTGAATCTCTTGACACACACCGAATAAATTTTTTTCAAAATGCTTTGTGTTCTGAATTAGTTGTAGGAATTTTTCCTTTGTACACTGAGGACAATGTTTGTTCGAATGAAACCATCAACTATTAGGTTCATCGAAAAAACTCATTAATAAAAATCCCTATATTTTTTTTACAGATTTTATGACTCTACCATCAACAATGACACACCCTATACAACAAGGTAATTTAAAAACTCAAATACAATCTAAAACAAACATTAGAAAGTTTTGCCAAAACCTCTAATCAGATGGCGAACATTCATTACAGTTTTTCCTTAAAAGTGGGTTTACGATCATTTTGTGGAGTTTAAAACAATAATTGAATAGTTTTAAACTAGTCTTCATCCAAAACAAAGCCTTTTAGATAGAATTTCCATCTTATACAGTAAAAAAATACATTTCTGTCAGAAATATTTTTCAGAAAAAGAAACAATTTTTTACTATGCCATGTAAGTCTCAATAAATTATAAGCTTAAATGAACTAATTTAAGGTTTCCGGGAAAAAATATGAGCGAGATCATGCAAAGAATATAAATATCCATCCTGTTTCCCTTTTATTCGAAAAACCCATTTGTATGAAAGAACTTTTCGATACTTAGGTTTATCGACTAATTCCCAAGTGTCATTGCTCATATGGGATAAGTACCTTGCATACATCGCTTCGAGCCAGGGATCCATATTTTAACTGTTCATGGCCTCGCAGAAAGTAATTGGTTCGCTTTCCGAATCATCTGCTGCCAGACCCACAATTTCTGGATACAATTTCCGACGCCTGCCTTTAGTGTTCGTTCGAATTATCCTGGGATCAATTGGTCCTCTGGTGCATTTGAGTTGAATCTTTTTTCCCCACCACCGGTGCCATGTCCCTCTTATTGAGCCTGTTTGTTTTGGCACTTAATAACGGTAGTGTGAACGATGCCTCAAAAAGTCATGCATCCTCCGGGGAATCTCGTTTCTTCTTATTAATTCTCTATTGAAGGCAATCGACTGTCAGTTCTTCTTATAAACGAGCATCACTTTCCTTTATGACTTTGTTAGTTTTGCAACGTCGAAAGATGCAACGTCACAATACTTAAACGTGAATAAATGAAACTGCAACTTCTCTAGCATAATTTTCTTAGTGTAAGGATTTAAAATTAAAAATTCATTCATTTTTATATGTTCTTACAGAATCAAGTTCG
>CAKNWU010324377.1:2552-18621 GCA_932072015.1 Andricus quercustozae
TCCGACGTTCTCACCTCAATGGAGCCTACAGCTTCACCTAATTTTGTAGGGAAAAAATGAAAATTTATTGAATTTTTGCACAATAGTAACTTAATAATTTAATAATTTTAATCAATCACTGGCCAACAAAAAATGATATATAGTCATGAAATGAAATATGCATTTTCCGAATACGCACGAGTTAGTTTAGGTTCAATAGATGCATTTATAACTGCAATATCAAATAGTGGAAAAATTATTTCAATTAAGATAATTGTTTCATTTTTAAGTTTAAATGTTTGTTTTGAGCTCTAGTATTTTGCACCAAGTGTATTGAAACTTTATTCATATTGATCTGCTGACATTTCCGAAGAATTTCATGTGTCATAAATGGGTAAGTTAGATAACATTTAAAATGACAGTCTTATTGTAATACCATACGCGACGTGGACGCAGTGGTGCTAACGCACCGTGACTTTTTCAACTGCGTAGGCGTCGCGCAATGTTGGAGTAAGGAAGAAAACTGATGATCTCTTCGTCACTCCTTCTTTATGTGACGCCTGCGCAGTCGAAAAAGTCGTGGTCTGTCAGCACCACTCCGTGGACGGCCATTTTAGTGGAAAAGTTTTGAAATGTTCAATATTCTGTGTTCACAGTTTTAGGTGCTAATCAGTCTCAAAATTCAACCTCAAATTTATTTTTTAATACTCAAAACATTGTAACGATGTTTTCGGTGAAAACGCAGAAAGTTGTGAAAAACAACTTTCCGGGGTTTCGCCGAAGCCAGACAGCCAACAGCAAGGAAGCAGGACGGGAGGATGCAACGAAGTCAGCACGGCGCATCGGTCCCGCGCATGGCATGGCGTTACTACCGGTCGACCATGTTACACCGATGAGGTGGGAGGTGCCACAACTGGCAGCCATGTTTCGCAGTACACACCATACCTCAGCGCCACCTTCCATCGCCGGCACCCAAAACATGGCGTCATTACCAGACGGCTATGTTTCCACGACCAATTAGAGTGGTGCCACCACTAGTCGCCAGGTTTCAACGGCGATACGATGCTACACCTCAGCGCCACGTCCGGCGGCGAGTGTCGGTACTGAGAAGATCACCGAGCCACATGACGAGCCAGCATGCAACCTCATACCGTTAAGCTTCGCTCGCAGTGTCGAAGGCAGTACGTAACCGAGTCAACCAGCCCTGCATCACGGCATGGATGGACGACCCCACGCTGCTGTGGTTCAGTAAACGGCCATATTCGAGTTAGCACGTGAGGACCAATGGACAGCGCGCAGCAGAAGTACAAAGGCACCCATTGGCCGAAATCGACAGGCCAGCCATCTTCACTCCAACCGACCAATCGAGAGGCACGACACGAAGGCTCGAGAAGGAAGAAAGCGAAGAGGAACGCGGAACCTGTCACTTGTGTTTTCTGCCTTGGCGGCGGTGTATCCGCGCAGACCGAAACGACTGGGAACCTAGATTATTGGAGGAAATTATTAAATGAAGACGGAAAATGGACCAGAATAAGGCAATGTATGCCCGATGGCTACAGGGTGAGTGGCCTTTATAGTTTTTCCTCAACGTTTCAGTGCTTTTCTTTCTCGACCCCGCGCGGTGTGACCGTCGGACCACGTGTGTGGACGAAAGTGTAGTGTTGGTCGAGACTCTCGCGACACCCGGGAGAGAGGTACGCCCGACTCGAAGCCTTACTATAGATAGTTGAGGCGGACGTTCCTCAGAGAAACCGTGGGTGTAGGCACGCGCAATGCACGTTCAGTGACGTGGTGCAAGCGCGGGCGTCTCGGTCGGCAATTTTGTAGCCGACAAAGTGCTCTGGCAATTTCTCGATCATTTCTCTCGATCTTTCGAGCTAGTGATCAGACCTAGTGGTTGCGACAGGACCGGCGCCAACTGGGCTCTGGTAGGGAATCCTACCTGGCGCCTGTAAATAATAAAAATTCAACGAGCTTCGTGGGTGGTTCGAGAGTCGAAAGAGTGCGACTCACGAACTCGGTAGAATCCGGTAGTTGTGTCGCAGCCGCAGGTAAGTGGCAGCCTAAAAATAATTATTGGTTTCGATCCCCAAAAGTAACTGGGTTTTCCAATCCTGGGCCATCCCCGGCCAGGACATGTGATTAGCCGTGGTGCACACGGTTAAAATTGGAAAACCTTGTTGCAACATATATGGCAAGTTTGCTCATTCTTAGTTATATTATAGTTAATATATTTATTATAGCTATATTATAGTCAAGAATTTCTTGAGTTTTGCTAATAAACTTCTCGAGTGACATATCCTCTTCAAAAAGTCAGAAAAATCTCTAAAACAGGCAGCGACCTATTTTTCTAAAAAAATCTTTTCTATACGCATTTAATAACGGGCAGGTGATTTAAAAAATATTCTTTTTTACGAATACATTGACCGTATTCTGTTGACCAGTGCGGATATTAACTATAGATTATAGTATAGTACAATGATTGTTCGGTTTAATTTTATACTTGACACGAGCATTCGATTAGAAATTGTTTAGTTTATCTGATTTCATAATATATAATAACACATTTTTAGAATGTGATATACAAAAGTACTCAATTCTTAGTGCTCGGAAGGTTTTGAAATAAAAAATGTTTACTCTAATATGCTCAGGAGTAAAAATGTTTGAGACTAAAGGCTTCTATATTTTAATTGGGTAATTAATTCTGGCCTTTACTTTGAAACAAAGGATAAATTTTAATTGCCTTGTGTTTGGAGATTTTTCTATTTGTTGAGGCTTCAAATTCTCATTGTTTTAAATTTTAAAGCTACTGCTTTAAATGTGTTACAATTTCAAATTCTTTATTTTGAAATAATGTTTAATTTTGAAGCCCTTAGAATAAAACTTATACAAATGAGAAAGGTACCAATTAGTTTAATTGTATTTCATTTTATACCGTGTCAAATTTAACAATATTACTGAATTTCTCTTTGTTTGTACAATGACATCGGCATTTATATGTTTTGAAACTTTATCAGGAATGAACAATTCAAATTGGATGCTTTTGATAAATATAAATATTAATTATAATATATTATACTTACTCTCACAATAAACAAAGCTCACGAATGTGAGGAGTAGCATAGCAGCTGTTCTCTTCATTTTTTTTAATATTCACAATGGCAGAACAATGAATAAGTAAACTGATTTCCAGAATTGCGTTCGAAGTATGGCTTGATGAACGACTGCTGCATGTACTTATGCAAACAAAGATAAAAAATAAATCCAATAAGTACCAAAAATCAGGTCGCTGGAAAAAACTTATCTATGATTTTAAGAGTTGAAATGGTAGTACTGTCTAACGAAAGAAGATACATTACTTTTTATGATAAAAGTTTAAAGCATAAGAAAATAATTATGTTACATTTTTGTGATTTAATTTTTTCTTACTGTCGCTTCTGCCCAATTTTTTAAAATAGTTCAATTTTGATACAATATTATATATACAATATACAACAACAGCATACAACATTGTTACAATAAATGTTATCTGTCAGTTGAGTTTTTTGAATCATGAGTTTTTATTTGAATTTGACGTCCTAAATCAACCATTGAATCTATCGAATGATAAAAAAATATATAATTTTTTTTTAAATAATACAATTTTTTATTTTCCTCTGTCAAACTTTTTTTCATACTCTAAAAGTGTTTATAGAAAAAGAATGTTTTCAGAAACAGCTAACAAAAAGAAAGAAATCTTAAGAGAAAAATGTTGTTAAGGGTTAAGATTTCTATACAAATGTTCGAGAAAAAATCGCTTGCACTTTTTTCGTATGTGCATTGCTTCGACATAAATATTTACTTATTAAATTAAATTATATCTGCACTCGGAGATCATTTTTATTCTTCATTTTCTATCAGATTTTATATAGAAATATATTTTATTTTATTGAACAACAAATGCATTATTGTTGAACGATCATAAAAGAATTAAATTTTTGGCAGCGCTCACCGCTGCAGCCCAATCCTTCCAACCAATTTATACTTAATTGTAATGAAAAGTCTCAAGTAATATATTCTCTATATATATTTCAAGAATTTTTGATATCTGCAAAAGATTTTAAAATGCTACCTTGTATATCATCTCTGAATTTTCATTTTTTACACTAACTACGTACAATTTTAAAAGCTGTTCAAGATATCGGAAATTCTTGACAATCTGTTGCTACTGACTTCTAGTCAAAATCTGTTTCCAATCAGTTCGATATGTTAGGATGTACAGGTGAGCACATGTCATGAAATGTTGTTACATTCTCATCTCAATAAGAAGGTATTGGTTTAATGTGCAAAATGACTTACGCGGATTACATCAAACGTCCAGTTTGATGTAAACGGCCAGTGTTACAGGAATTTAAAAAAAAAATATATTAATGATAGGAGAAATAAAAAGAGTGTTAGAGTGTACAAGCAAAAAAAAAGTTAGTGAAGGAGGCGTTAGAAGTGGATGAGATGAGGAATTTAAACAGGAGAAGAAGGAAGTGAGAAGGGAATTAAGAAAATGGTGAAAAGGAAAAAGTAGTGGAGAAGAATCTAGGAGAAAAAAGGAGTATATTCAGTTGTGTGATAAAAAAGAGGAGGAAAATAAATGATTTGAAGAAGAAGAAAAAGAGTAAACCAGGATATTGAGATTGTAGGATGGAAAAAATATTTTATGGAGTTACTAGCAGGGGTAGAGAGGAAAGTTAGGAGAGGAGGAAAAGATGGTAGAGAAACAGATGAGGAGGAAGCCATTATAAAGGAGAAAATAGTCAAGGTATTAGGGATGATGAAAGATGGAAAGACTCCTGGTACAGATGAGATTCCAAATGAAGTCTGGAAATATTGGGGGACAGAATTAAAGGAATGGGCATGGGTAATGTGCAATAAAGTATGGAGCGGAGAGGGGTGGCCAGAGTTATGGAAAGAAGGAATAGTGATATCAATCGTGAAGAAAGACAAAGGGGAGGAGGTTAAGGATTATAGACGAGTGACGCTAATGCTAACACGGTATAAAGTATATGTGACAGTTTTATCGAAGAGGTTAAACAAAGAAGTTGTGAAAAAAAGATAGAGCCACCGAATCAGACAGAGTTTAGAAAAGGGATGGGGCTGATGGACAATATATATGTTCTGAACTATCTAGTAAATAAGACGATTAAAAGGGAGAAAGGCGCAATGATAGCAATGTTCGTGGACTTAAAGGCGGCGTTTGACTCACTAGACCGAGGCGAGATAGAAAAAGTTATGGTGAAAAAGGGGATACTAGAGGGATTAATAAAGAGAGTATCGGAAATTTCTAGAGAGACAAAAAGCAAGGTAAAGGCAGTAGAAAAAGTAGGGGATAGTTTCTGGTTGATGAGAGGAGTAAGGCAAGGATGTCCTCTGAGTCCACTTTTATTTAATATATTGATATCAGACTTGGAAGAAGAAATGAAGAGAAAAGGGCGGGGAGGAGTTAGGATAGGGAACGAAAAGATATATACACTGGCATATGCGGACGATATAGTGTTGATGGGAGAGGATGACAAAGGGATGGCGGACTTGATTCCAGGATTAGAGAGATACTTAGGTGGGAAAAAGTTGCATTTAAATGTAGAAAAGACAAAGTTAATGAGGTTTAGAAAAGGAGGGGGAAGAAAGAAAGAATGGACGGCGAGATGGAAGGGAATACAATTACAAGAAGTAAAAGAGTTGAAGTGTTTGGGAAATATCTTGCAAACAAATGGAGAACATAGAGCTCATATAAGAGAAATTATAAAAAAAGAAGCAGGGGTAATGAAACAGATATGGGGAATAGGAAAATTAAGGTTAGAAAAAAATTGGAAAAGGAGAATGTGGTTATTTGGTACGGTGGTATGGCCGGTATTATGTTATGGAGCAGAAATAAACTAAACTTATTTTTTAATGGTTGGGTAGTTAGCCGCCAAGTTTCATTAAAATCGGTTAAGCAAATCCTCCAACAATCCACCAAAGGTTCAAAATATATTATTATTTCAGATAAGGATTCTTGTTGGCTCTTCTTGTATTTGGCGCCGATTCGCTTCCGCAAATCTTGATAGTGGGAGTTAAAATTAATCATAAATTTTGAATGAAATTTACAGTTCTGAAGTTATAAATAATATTTGGACGTCGTATGATTATGCATGGATACACTCAGAGAAAAATTTGCTTTGAAACAAAACCATCGTCCTCTAGCGTATTTTGTTTTGAAATACATAAATATTTTTTTACACAAACAGAATTATTTGTCTGGAAGATTAGACCAAGTTTGCCGGAAAGGAATAATGCTGGTAAAGTAGGCGCGTTCTCAAAATAATTCAGTCTTACATATATTTATGATTACAGTAAATTCAATTAATTTTCTGGATAATCGTGACACACAATATTCGGTATTTTACATGAAAAAAATTATTAAGAGCACACCATAGTTCTTCTAAAATTAATCGAAACTCTGAAAAACTTTTCTAAACGTAACGGTTTTAGGGTATTTTAATATGGTTTCAAAAAAGGATCCATTTTTTCGATACTAAATTAAGAAAAGATCATATCATTAATTTCTTATTGGAGGAAACTCTCTTTGTTACGCAATCAGTGGACAAGATTTATTTTCTTGCGGACTTTGACTTGTAAGGATTAAATATTAGGCTAATAAAGGAAGAGAGTATCATTTCCAGGATGAGGGGTAAAGGATCAGAAAAAAATAGAAGTAACTTAGCAATTAAATTTTAAACAAACATAAGTCGAGTTTCATTCAGTATATGTGTGCCCCCTTAAAGTGTGCTATTAGTGCGGAGCCATCGACGGCACCGTCTTATTTACCGTGGGTGTGACGCCGGAACTCCCAGGAAGGTTGCGTCAAATGGTCGAAAACTCTTTCATTTGACTCCATGTATGCATAGTCAAATTTGATCTTTGCAGTCAGGACAGTTCTAGTTCTTTTTACTGTTAGGTAGACGCGGCCGTCAGGTAACAAATCAGCATTTGTAGGTGGATTATCGTTCTCGTATTTTTCAAAATCAGTGAATGATGAATACTCTTTTTTATACAGACGTATCGTAACTTTCTCCGGAAAATGCTCCTCAGGATCATGAGTGTCATGCACCTCTATGTTCTGTACTCCTCTAGCAGCTGACGCAAAATGGGGGCCGGTTGGTGTTTTAATATAAAAGTAATAAAATCGAAAAGCATTCCCATAAGGTGTCATCCAAAATGGTTCATGTGCGGCGAGCACGAGTCTATCACCAAAAATAGAGCCATCAGACATTGTCACCTCAATGGAGCCTACATCATCTAATTTTGTAGGGAAAAAATGCACAGTGATTAAATGTTCGTACAGTAGTATCTTAAACATTTAAAAAGTTTAATAAATCACTGGTCAACAAAGAATGGCATATACAGTGGAGTCTCACCTATTTTCAATCTCCTTTATTTCCTATCTCCTCTATTTCCCGTCGGCTGTACACGCTTATTTCCATTTGCGCAGTTTCGGAAACTCCCACCACGGTCCGGGTATATTTTCGAAACGCGTCAGTGGCTGACCAATTAAAAAAAAGCCCGAAGAGCGGCCTCGTTGATTTGAATTGAGTATTTTAGTATGACGTCATGGGAATACGTAATACGACTTTTGCGAGAAAATATTATAAACGTAAAAGTCATAAATGTACAAACAGTAATATTTCTCAAGTGTAGAATCTATTTTCTCAGTCATGTTCCATTCTTTTGTCGATTCACGACCTTTCAGTTTCACGCAATAAAATAAAATATCCTAAATGTCAGGTTAGTGGTACTCTAACCACAAATTTCAGACAGTGACTTCGTGAAGCTGAAAGATCTTCAACCGATAAAATGACGAAGAAACAGAATTGTGCAAATGCATTCTACACTTGAAAGGATTACTATTCAGACCTTTATAACTTACCTTTACATTTAGAAGATTTTCTCCAAAAAGTCGTATGCAGTTGGAGTACCATGTACTAACATTCCTGACGGCTGACACTTCCACCTATCGACGTCATGACACAAAACTCACTATTCTGCGAAATATTTGCGTCGTTTTTTGATTCTACAATATTGATTATTAGTTGGTAAATTGTCGTTCGCCAACAAAAACACTTGAAAGACACTTGAAAAACACTTATGCATGCATCCAGACTAACGGACCGCGACTTTTTCAACTGGACAATAAGCCGGATGCACAATAATCCGGATATCCACTCGCCTGAAGCGTTATCATAATTTTGCGCAATATACTCGACTGTGTACTCGCGCACTCGGTCCTTCTGAGATGAGAGTCGCAACCATCTCTCACCCTTTGAGCTGAGAAACTGCGTGGGCCAGCAGTTCTAGGAATGTCGGGTTTATTTTTTTGGTATTATTATTGATAGTATTTATTGATTTGAAATCGACCCGCGCTTTTCGGTTGAAAAAATTGCGTACAGGCGACGCATCGATAGAAGAACGGGGAAGCCAATGAAAATCGCTTGATCCAAATATCCTGCCAACTCGCGGTAAGAGTGGGGTCCCCTCCAACATGGAAATAAAAGAATCGTTTCGTTTCGAAGTCAGGGAAATAGGCGATACTTCACTGTATTCGTAAAATGAAAAATGCATTTTCCAAATTAGTTTTTCAATGCGTTTTTAATTTATGCATCCAACGAACACTTTATTTTTGCGAGAAATTAACCTATTCTCGAGTTAGGGGGGAAGCGTGTAATGCGGAGCAGCGGGAATTGCGGCGCGATCGCTTTTAGAAAAATCTGCTTAATAGGAACGAGAGAGTTTAGGTTCAGTATATATGCCAGAGTGATACAGGACTTAAGTGGACCAACCTTAATAGACAATAATAATAAGTTAAAAATTTTCCTTTGGGTGTTTCACATCAATTAGGACAGGCAAAAATCATTGAAGCTTATAGTATATTGCTCCAACTGTACTAAAAATTTATTAATCTTAATCTTCTGGTATCTCAGAAGGATTTCATGTGTTTCAAGTAGGTAGAGTTATGTAACATCGGCAAATAAAAATCTTATTTCAATACCATACGCGGTGCGGATGGCCATTCTAATTGTAAAATGTCAAAATGTTAAATTATATACGATGATAGCTTTGAATGCTAATCAATCCCAAAATCTAACCTTCAATTTATTTTTTTAATACTGAAAACGTGTATGGATATCTGATTTTACTGAAATTGTGCGCTCGAATATTAGAAAATTGTTTTCAATTTGCAAACAGATCTAATTAATAATTCTCTTCGCATTACCTTACCGCCGCAACAGGATAAGTTAACATGGTGTACGTTTTTGGAAGACTATAACTATTCTATAAAGATTTATCTCTATTATGCACATTGAATTAGCCGCTTTTCCTCTGACAGCGAAAAAATGAAGCTCTTGAACTTTACAGTAAATTCAAGAGAATTCAGTTAAAACGCAAATAGTCGCTGCGGTACACAGTTGGTGAAATCAGAAATTTACTGTTCAAACAAGTCTAGAGCCTTTAGTTTTCATCCGATTAAAACTTTTTTTTTTAATTGAAGATAATTAAATTTTTAAAAGATCTGAAAACTCGATTTTTGACCAAATGGGCAATTTTACCTTTTCGTTGCTCTGCCGAAGCGACTGCTCACAGAATACAAATAATATTCATCATAGTCATATTAATTGTTATCAAAAAATTAAGTGAACAATTATCAACGCAGTGTTTTATTGAAGGAGCCCCTATCTCCAATAGGGGCTAATCAACTTGGAATTTCTTGACCTTCTCATCTATTTGATTTTTCAATGTCTACCTTTACCTTCGACCGTGTTATCTATCGTGTTTCAAAGTCATCATTGATAAAAACCACCGCTATCAGCCGGCTTTGCTGCTTAGAATGAAACTTGACGCACACAGGCTTGCACATTTTTAGTCATATCTCAGACACCCATTTAGATTTTTAAAGTTTTCTTAGCTTAAATTAAAGATGCGATTGCATGGATTATATTCAGTCATTTCTTTATTTTTCTCTTATTTTCCCTGAGTTATAGCACGACTTGAAATCGAAGTACAAACTTAGAGAAATTCTTGAATTTTGTTAACAAACTTCTCGCGTGATGTATCCTTTTCAAAAGGTCAGAAATATCTCTCAAAGAGGAAATGTACCGATTTTTGTGAAATAATATTTTCTATACACATTTTATAGCGAACAGGTGATTCAAAAAAATATGTGACCCAAAAAATCGCAGAAATCTGATGCACCTGATGTAAAAAGAAACTTTATTTTCTATGAATACATTGACTGTATTCTGTTGACCAGTACTACTATTAATTGTTATAATGTAGTATAATGCTTTTTCTGTTCCCTTTCATGCTTGAAACGAGCATTCAATTTGAAATTGTTCAGGTTATTTGATTTGATAATATATTACAAGAAATTTGCTTAGGAGAAAAATTTTTAAGGATTAAAAGGTTTTTACATTTTAGTAAAATAGTTTAAATTTCAAAGCTACTGCTTTGAATTTGTTACAATTTTGAATGTTTTTTTAAGTAGTTTTTTTTTAGTAGCTTGGCTAGTCGCCCCGAATTTTTGGGACGACTAGTCCATCCCCTTTTCCAACTCCTCCAAATTTTCGGGACGAGTAGACGCAGCCCTAGTTTTATTTCATTTTACACCATGTAGGATTCAACAATATTTCTGACATACTCTTTATTGTGCAACGATAAGAATTTTTCTGATTGGAAACTTTATCAGGAATGAACAATTCAAATTGGATGCTTTCAATAAACAAAAATATTAATTATAATATTATATTATACTTACAATTACATTGAACTATACCCACGATTGTGAGAAGTAAAATAGCAGCAGTTCGCTTCATTTTTTTGATAGTCCCAATGACAGAAGAAGGAATAAGCAAACTGATTTCCACAATTGCGTTTGAAGAGGGACTCGATGAACGATTCTCATAATATACTCATTTTTATGGAATCTACCCAATAAGTAGCTTTATTTATTCTTCAAAATAAATGAAGCGGAAAGAAAAGATGGTTGATCTCAGACCTCGAGAAAGTCCATATTTGCTACTATTATCCATGGAACCTTCAAAATATATCGTATTTATGAAAGTACAAACAAAGATAAAAAATTAATATACCTTGAAGGAGTTATCGTACCAAACGTCAGGTCTCGGGAAAAAATGTCTATGATTTTAAAAATTGAAATGATATTATTAGTAATCTCTAACGAAAGGAGAAACATTACTTTTAAAGATAAAAGTTTCAAATATACGAAAATAATTATTTAAAATTTTTGTAATTTAATTTTTTCTTACTACCGCTTCTGGCCAATTATTTAAAAATGTTTGAATTTTGATAAATCATGGTTTTTTTCTTGGAACAATTTCCCTAAAACTCTATTGGCTGCAATTTTGAAAATAAGTGAATACTTATAAGTACGTCAAGAGTAAATCCGTCATAAGTAATCTATATTTTTATTTTATTTTGTCAATTTTCTTTTCGTGTTGTAAAATTTTTAAAAATATTCGGAAACTGCTAACTGCTAAATTTACTGATTAAATTATACCTGCACTCTAAGCGTCGTTGATTCAATTTTAATTTTTAGTTTAAAAATCATTACGTAATTCCAATATGAAATCTAATTTTAAATTTATTACAAGGTCCTCCTGTCATTTTTAAGGCTAGAAAAAATATTCTACGAATTTTCCAAAAATTATTGAGGATGGAGTAAAATATAATATTTCCTTTCTTATAGATTTTAAACTTTCAAAGTTTGGCATAAACCTAGTTTAAAGTTTTGAATTTTATAATATTTTTGAAAATTAAATTAAACTAGACTCCCAGCAATAGATACAATAGTTATGAAGCTTAAAAAGTCGATAGCAATCGAAATTGGAAGTTATGAATTAGGAAATATGAAACTGAGAGGCTCATAAGATTTTCAGCATTCCAAGTTTTAATGTTTCCATTTCTTAATTTTTTTAAATATCTAATTCCAGCGTTCTTCAAATTAAAAATATTTCACTTAGAATGCTTTCAATTTAAAACTGTTCGTATTCAAACATGTACAATTGTTGAAAGATAAAATTTTAAATCGTGCAGTGATTTATATGGGCTATAATTTTATGAAACTTGTAAATTGACTCCGCACCTCCCCTTCATCAAGATAACTTATTTACAATTTATTGCTTTATAATGAAAATTAGAATCATTTACACGCATAATTTATTTTATCTTACTTCTCCACCACCAAGAGTTACGGGGGCGGTGAATTCGGACTAGATATAATTTATTATTAAATATATCATGACATTTAAATTTAGCAATGTCCACTATGCCGACTGATTTGATTTCAAAAATAAAGGCAGCCCTGTGACTTTTCACAGAAGTCATTTTTTCCCGCTAAAACAAAAAGATTGGCACTCAAAAAAGGGCATAAGTACCAATGTTTGGAACTCCAAAGGTCATAAATGCCGATTGGATATGCAGAAGTGTGTCACAATTGGAATGCAAAATTTGACCATGATATACACGCGTACCCACAGAGGAAGTCAAATAAAAGATTGTAAAAATGCGTAACGTCATCCCAATTAAGCGAAATTTATCAATTAGCTGTTTAACTAATAATTATTGTAAAATTCGTAAATGCAGATTGATTGCGGATTCGCAAGTTAAATGCGGGTTGGCAAGTTGAATGCGGGTTGTCGGGTTGAATGCGGGTTTGCAGGTTAAATGCGGATTTCCCGCTTAAATGTGGGTTGGAAAGATGAATGCGGGTTCGCGGGTTCAATGTGGCTTGGCAAGCTCAATGCGGGTTGTCGGGTTGAATGCGGGTTACCGGTTTGAATGTGGGTTAGCGGGTTAAATGCGGGTTGGCGGGTTGAATTCGGGTCTGCGGGCTAACCAGAAAACCCGAGCCGCATAAAACCCGAATCGACCCGCGCGCGTGAAATCTTGTAAACTATTTTAAAAGATTCCAAATAATTTCATAGAATTCAACAAATTTCATGACATTATAAAGAGATTCCATTTCAATTCATCTGATTTCAAATTTGCGAAAATTTTGACAAACTTTCATAAGATATTACAAATTTGTATATAATGTACGGGATTTCAAAATATAGATTGTATTAGCGGGCCGGAGTTCGATCCCTGAGCCGGCACCTCTGGACATATTTCTGTGTACTTTTACAGAGGTTCTAGTGGTTCGGATCCCACCTTAAGCTGTAGGTACCCCCCATCATGCACTTGACTGCAACTCAGCCCGTGAATGACGTGGTAAAAATCAGACTTTGCCCAGTACGTCAAATTAGGCACACTGTTCGTATCAACTCCCTTGATTGGATTACAAAAAGGCGTCCGTGACTAATATGATATACCGGGACAGCCCCGTGCAGACTATTCAAAAATAAAAATCTAACTCTAATAAAAACGCCTTCGATATATTGGGCTGTAACCATCTTAAGCCTAAGAAAATAATTCAATAAATAATAAACCCTACCTAATGTTTTCTCGCGTTGGTTTCCCACGACAGGCAGTCAGAGAATGAAGAGGAAACTACTGAGAGGAGCACCAAAAAACCATAAGTACATGGAAAAGTTACGTAATATACATAGACGTTGGTCGCTTTCCGAGGCGCTTTCCAGGGCGCTCCTGGTGCCACTACTTGAGATGGCAGTATGCAACCCGGTGGTGGTGAGCTACGTGATGGACAGGAAGATCTCACCGGGAAAGCCAAAAAAGCTACTGTCCAGCCAGACCATTTGCAAGAAGTGGTAAGCAGCAGAACATCAGCTGCGCCTGCGGAGGATATTTCGGTTTAGAGCCCCCAGCTGACCACTTCCACAGGAATGCCAAGGCAGTGCATCAATTTTCAAACACATCATGATGAGTACTTGATGCGCTTCCAATTTGAATAAGAGAGGGGAGCGACCACAACTTCTCCTGGCGGGATGGCCTTTCGCCAAAACTTTATGGTGAATTTCCCGGAAATAAAGACAGTAACCCAAGACGATCTTAAACAACGAAGGCATCAGATAATAGACGGCAACCTTCTCCCTAGAAGAACCATTAATCAAATAATATCTGAGGCTGAGAATGCATTCCGCCAGCTACACCAGGGTGCGCAGGCCAAAAAGAGGATCAAGTGGACGCCGGAAATGAGTGGAGACGTGATCATATGTCACTTTCGGGCAACGTCACGGGGAGGATCCGTCAGGGGCGAACAACATCATCTCTTCGTGGCTCTTTATCCCGAGGTGGCCCATGAGTAACAGTGAAAAACAGGTGCAACAACAACTATCTGCACCTGTGGCGCACCCCGAACATGCGGTGGAAGAGGAGGTTCATATACTCATGTCACGACACGCTATGGACGAGCGGGGGCCAGACCTGGTGGATGTAGCAGGGCGACTGTCACACAGAGGACAGTCGTTAGGCTTGCAGCCGCCGGAGCCCGTCCCAGCTCCTGCTGAACTCATTCAAGAGCTCGATGAGGAAATTCTGAGTCTCATGGTGTACTTCACTGATGACATCCTAGAGTTCGCAGATCAAGAACCATCAATGAGAAACGGTCCCAAACTGTAAAGAAAATTTTTGGAAGCTTTTCCCACAATCACTTAGGGAATATTCCCAAATATTCGAAAGAAAAAATCGCCAAGAATGATGGGAATTTTCCCAACAGTTTCGGAAGTTTGGGAATGATCTATTACATTAGATGTAATAGAATGAAAAAAGTATATAACACGAACATTATATAACACACAACTATAGTATTCTGCAATTCTTTGCATCAATTTTATTACTCGTGCATCTGGTCTCTGGTTCTCATTCTATTCCTCTTGCCTTTTGTTTCCTTCAGAAGGTTTTATGACTAGGAGCATCCTGAAACAAAGACGATGTTCTTTACCATAGTGTTTACGAATGTAATAGTAGATCATTCCGAAAATTTGATCAGGGGGTCGATTGTGTATTTTTACATTCACCTTCACATTCACTTATCTCCTGTCACTTTTTGGAAATCCATTCGACATGCCAATTTCAAAATTTTGAACGTCATTGACTAGACCCAAAAACCTTTTCGAGAATCTTATAATATTTGTATCTGAGTTTCATAGTTATCATTTTCGTGAATTGGGGAAGTTTAGTGTCTCGTCAAAGATGGTCTCGCCAATTATGTGGAAATACATAATCGACCACCGGATCGTTCTTGATCGATTCTCGAGTGGACTCAAAATGAAATAGAAAGCTGTTTTTTTTCAAATCTTATTAATGGAGATTAGTGGAATAGCATTTGAGGGAAAGTATTTAACGTTGGTAAAATTCTAGCGATGAGGCCATATTAATTTGGTGTTTGCAGCTATAAACGTAGAAGCTGATCATTAGAAGTTATAGCATTTACAAAATTCCAAAAAACAAATGAAAATTAACATTTTAAACCAAAGAACGCATGATGTGAAAAAAAGTCAAGAGGAGAAAATCGTTGCTTTTTGAACACCCTACAATATTATCGTAACAACTTTTTGAATGTTATGAAAAATCAAAAATTTTAATTTTGATGTCACAAAAAAATAATGAAAAATCAAAAATTTAATTTTGCGGTCAAACTATGCAAGATATGGAAAATGGTGACGAAACAAAAATTGTGCATATAAAAAAGATCTACAAATTTGTTATTGGTCACTTTTTGATAGAATGCGTAATTCTTGTTTTATTCGTAAAAAATAGCATTAAAAGTAGAAAAATTAAATCTTTGGAAAAACGACGCAAGGTACGTAAAAGGATAAATAGAAAAAAATTATGCATTCAAAAAAGATCTCACACAAAAAAGAGCTATAAAAATTTGTCATAAATAATTTTTGAAAAGAAGCATAGTTTTTGTTTTAATCGTAAAAAATCGCATTAAAAATAAAAAATTAAATCTTTGGAAAAACCGCACAAGTGACGAAAAAAAAAACTAATAGACAAAAGTTGTTCAACCAAAAATGATCTAAAAATTTTTTATCAACTTTTCTTATAAAAATTTTCTCAGAATCACTTTACGCTAGGATGTGTATTTTTGGTTCAAATCGTAAAA
>CAKNWU010324383.1:0-11606 GCA_932072015.1 Andricus quercustozae
TTAAACAGTTTTTTAATGAAAGAGGTAAAAGATTCGTTTGTTGATTATAACGCTGAGTGCGGCAAATATTTTCAAAAAATCTGCCATTCACATCGCGCGATGTTCGCTTCGCTCGTAAGTTTGAGCGTGCCCAGGACGCACGTCTATTACATCTCTCGCTTCGCGCTCCTATTAAAAAATTATGAATACAACATTTATAGATCTTTTTTGGGTGAACAACTTTTGACATTTTTTTTTTCGTATCTTTAAGAACAAATTTGTAGCTCTTTTTTGGATGAACAACTTTTCTCTACTCATTCTTTTCGTAGCTTGTGTCGTTTGTCCAAACATTAAATTTTTTTAAATTTTTTAACTTTCATTTTTTTTGTGGTTACAACCAGAACCGTTGGTCAACGAACTAGATTTTTCTGTTCGGTCTCTAGAAAGGTGTGCTAAAGCGCAACCTAATCCGATTAGTCTTTCAAAAGTTATCTGGTATACAGACGACAACGACGAAGACGGCTAGATAGACACCATCGTAAAACCTGTTTTACGATGTTCGAATGTTTTAATTATAATTTATCGAGTTTCTACAAATTTTCTGTATGTAATTCTGTTCGATTTTGAATATTTCCAATTTTAAATGGATTAATAGTCAACTCGAGCCAAATTTTTTTATACTTTCAGCAGTCTCTCCTAATAACCTTCGAAATCGGATTTAGAGAGAAAGCGTCGACACTTTGTAGCTTCGTTAGCATAATTAGGTGAAACTGCGGCTTTTGAATTGGATTACAGTGTGTAACTCATCCTCTCTGTCATCCATGTAATCTTAAGAGAACTCAATATGCATAGAAATATATATGTAGAATATCTTTAAGACGTCTCACACTGGGGCCAAATCGGATTTTCACGGACAAATTAAGCTTGAGAGTATATTTTTTAAGAGCATGTACCAGGATGTCACGTGCCCAATTCTTTGGGCCAACTTACTTATAAACTATAATACCTCAAAATGATTTTCCATACCAAATAGAGGTTCATCTTTCTACAAACAGAAAATCCTGAGGTATCAAAAGTGGGTAGGTATTTAATTGCACTGTGGTCCTATTAAGCCAAAGGGATTTGTAATTTTCAATTCGAAATAAGGAATTCCGGTAATCGATTATAATTTAAACTTCTTTCGCAAAATTCGCTGTTCATAATCAAAATTATATTTTTGGCAGAGGGAATTTCAGTAAAGAAAGAGATTTTTGATAATTGGATCATGAAAATCACTTGCAGAATTGTAATGTTTACTTTTGAACAGGGAATTTCGTAAAGGATTATAATCTTGACTTGGACATGAAATTTCTATGAGGAATTGTGATTTTCATTCTAGATTCACTGTAGCAGTATGAAAATAATTTTTATACTAATTTAGATGAACGAAATATGCAAAGAAATGTATGTTCCATGTCAGACAGGCAATTTTCCATAACCGTGTAAAAATGGCACTTTTCGTATATATATATATAACTAAATTACGATATTCCTTAATTAGGCTATCAATGAACATGAGATAATTTTTGGTCATAAGGATTACAATTCTGATTTGGAACATACAATTTTGTAAAAGTAATCTACAATGTCATTCTTTTCGAAGATTTCGTATTCCAAGTCACAATTACTTTTATTTACATCAATGCATTTTTCTAAATCAGAATTATATTTACTTTCAACATTTTTTATTATAAATCAGAAATATGGTAACTCCTGTTTTCTAAAATTTATAAGAGGGAGGTTTAAAGCTGTGACGAATTCTAACATGGAACATAAATTTCTTTTTGTCCGACCCCCCTTAAAAACGCACCATTGCATGCATGTAAATCAGGCGTAGTGTGGCCGTTTCTAGCCCAGTGACGTTGACACATGCGCACTCCGCCGCCGGTTCGACGTGAAACTTTACGCCCGCCAAATAAAAATTTACACCCGCTACACATACACTGCACCACTTAAGTGAGAATGTGGATAAAATTTTTTTTATCTTAACAAAAAACTTGTATTGCTGGACCCCACAGTCTCCCTTCTGTAAAGTACGGTATTTCTTCCTTTCACTTATAATCCGAAATTGTCAAGTACACCAAATATCCTCTATCTGCTTCACATGCTTGTTTTCAAGGAGGATAGCACAAAAAGTATCGTGTGTATCAAGGGCGTAAGGCTATTTTGCTATTTTGCTATGTTGCAAGTTCACGCTCGCCAAAATAGCCTTCTTTACGCTCGCGATACACAATGTACTATTACATATTTTCTTCTTCTACATTAGAATACAAGTTATTTTGAAACTGCTATTTTGAATCTACAATGAAAAGGATAATTCTTTATAGAAAGTCCCATTAATAACTGAAAATTACAATTATTTTAGATGATTCCCTATCTCAAAGTAAAAATTATAATTCCTTGCGGAAATTACATGACCAAGTCAAAATTATAATTCTTTATGAAACTCCCTGTTCCAAAATTAAAATTACAATTCTTCACGTGAGTCCCCTGTCCCACTTGTCCAAATTGTCTATATACCAAAATTCCTTATCTCAAAATTATAATTCTGATCAGGCACAGCGAATTTGGTAAAATATGTTAGATTAATAAAATATATGAAACCTCTTTTAAATTGCATATTAGTAGTAGATACAGCATAGTCTTAAATAGAATCGTATCATCACTATCGATTCATTAAAGCAATTAGTAATCCTAAAAACAAAATTCATTAATTTTTACATTTGTGAAAATATATTTTCCTGGAATTAGTGAAAATGATGAAAAGAAGTTTCATTTAATCCAATATAAATAATAATAATAATAAAAGACTAATATCGTATAATCATAAGAATCAAATAATAATAAGCTATAAATATTTAATGATAATTCTAGGATACAACAAAACAGGACAAAACATGACTTCAAAAACAGAAGCTGTAAAGTTAAATAAAATGTCAAATTCTGTAAATAATAATTAATTAAACTTTCAAACATACGCACCCTTTATAATTAATTATACACGCGTATTAATAAAATACATCCATAAAAGTTTGATTAAAGCAATATCACGAGCACAAATTCCATTTTCACTACCTGTCACAACATTCAAATTTAACCAACAAGGATTAATCATGTCGCGCCACTCAACGCCACAAGTTGATATTAACTGTACCATTTTAAATAAGTAATATCCCATGTATCCTGTATTTTTCTAAAGGCCAAACAAATTTATCGTTATTTAACTTTTTTTAGTTCAAATGAAGAGCAGAAATCCTAATAGTATTAAGTTCCACTTTTTTCGAAATACGTTTTTTTTTCATGAAATTATTTTCTAGACTTAGGCAAACACTGACAGTTGGGAAATTGCGAATCGACCAAAAAATTGTTGTGCATACATTTTTGAAGTTTGCCGATTTTTAAGTGCACCACCTATGGTAGTTCTATTTCTCTTAAGTCCAATGGATTTTCATGAAAAATCCGTTTTTTGTTTTGAACGGACCCGGTTTTAATAAACGTCTTAGGCCTTAGGGGCCATTCATTAATTACGTAAGGGCGATTTTGACCATTTTTGACTCCCCCCCCCCCCGACGTAGGGAGGCTAAAGAAGATTTGTTGACCCCCACCCCCCTTATCTTACGTAATATTTAACTTAGAATTTTTCTAAATAGCGTTAAATAGTTACATATAATTAGAAAAACTAAAACACGCGATTTTAAAAGTTGTAAAATGGGTATTTTGAGTAGAATTAATGTAGCTACTGTGATTGTTCGAATTGAAATAATAATTGACGTAATCAGATATTAGGTAAGAATGGTTTTAATCCCCCCTCCGTCGAGGTAAGGTCATGTAGAGATTTAAAAAAAAACCTTCCTTTCGGGACCCTTACGTAATTACTTAATATGCTAATATCACGTAATTAATAATATTTTTGCAAATGACAATTTTGACGCACAGGACTAAATGTTCGTCATTTCTCTCCCTTTTCTTATTTTTGAACCACTGTTATCAAAATAATAAAATGATAATAAAAGCAATTTTATTTTTATCTCAATTCTAGATACCCAGAGATTCAATTTGAGCCATCCCCGAAAAAAATCGTATTAAAAGAAAAGCTTTCAGCATGGTGCCTTCACAGCCTTCAATTTCCCCATCCCTTTTCCCCAAATAATTGCTTGGAATTCAAATAGGAAGCAGATTTTTACCAAGATTCTTAGTAGTTTTTTCGCTCTGCAATTGTCACTTTAGTACCTCCATGCTATACTATTTAATCTGGGGTTAGCAGTCTAAATTCTCCAATCACGTTTTGTGCTAGCCCGTAGCGCCACGTACGCGTAGCGGCGTATGGTGCCAACACAGACGAGATTGGAGAGTTAAGACTGCTAACACCAGATTGAAGAATTGAGACTGCTAACCCCAGATTAGAGAGTATAGCATAGAGGTACCGACTTTATCGGACGAACACAAAGCCTCAGGGTCGTCGCTTGAATACTTTTTTTTTACACGAGATAAAATACGGACAGACGCTGGCACCAGATAATTAGGGGGTTTCCTACAAAACCCTAAAAAAGTGAAACGCTTTTCCAAAATAGGCTTTAACAGAATTTTTATATATATAATGCAAAGGCAATCTAGGATGCAACATGAAAATTGGTTTAAAATTGTACCCTCTAGCTTAAGTTGTCCGAGAAAATCCGATTTGGCTCCACTATGCGCTCTGAAGACAAGCATAGAATTTTAATGGCTGCAGCTTGTCTTTAGAACGTTTAAAGAAGAGAGTTGCTTTAAATGGAAGTAGCTGCAATATGAGACGGTATTAACTTTCTCTAAACTCTGCCTTGTTAACTGCCTATCGATTAGCTGTTATTGAATGCCTGCCACTTTTAATATGATCGAGCTCCCTTTTGAAACTCTTTACTTGCGGTGCGGTGTGTATGACAGCTATCGAGCTCAGCTGTATAGTTTATGCAACGTCACAAAGAGCGTCGTTTGGTTCCGTATTCAAATATTTAACCTGTATACATGTACCTACATAGTAAACACCAAGCCCCTAGGGAATACTTATTGGTTATTTGACGCCGTGTATATAGACGCCCGCATTTCTTGAATACCGAAATATTTGTCGAGAATAGTAAACACTTGGAGTAGCCATTCAATGCAGACATTTATTGATCCCACCAAAAACATATGCGATGTAAAAAATCTCACGAAAAAAGTACATTTTGTAATCTACTATGGTTGATTGTAAACGTAGAGATCCTCTAGGGAGAATTGATAATTTAAAATCTTATTTAAACTCTATAATTCTTTATTATTTTTTTTGTATGTGAAAATTTGTAAGTTCATATGTTTGAAAAAAATAATTATTTTTCTAATAATTTACAATCTTTGCATGATCAGTGTTATTTCTGTTATGTAGGGGCTATTCAAGTATAACGTATAACGTGACGCCCATGTTAAAGTTACATTCAATCATAATAGGAGGGGGGGGGGGGGGTAACAATTATCCGAAAAAGCGTAATTAACCCTCTTGCAAATTAAAATTGTGATTTGAAAATTGCGCTAACACAAGTCAATCAAATTCAATAAAAGGTCAACTAGTTCCGGTATAGCGGCACCTATCAGAATTAGAGTAACCCATGTCTGAAGTGTCTTTTGAGGATCTCTAGTAGTAGCAATACGGTTATTCTTAACGATTTTTTCTATAATTTTCTAAATCTATCAATTTTATGTGATAACTTTTGCAATGCACATTATTAGTTCAACTAATTGACGTAGTAAGATTGATCGAATTCTAGGGAAAATGTGTATTAAAAGCCCCGCTGCTATGTACCATAGAAGATTCAACGATTCACTTTCTTCCGTACTGCCAAGTACAATTACATGAATCTGTGAAATCAAAGATGGCTAAGTAATTAGAAAAAAGAATTACATTTACGATGGAAGAGGAAAAATGTAAAGAATAGGGTAATGGACGAGGAGTTCAGAAACCAAGCCGAGTTGATAGAGAGAAAACTCAAAACGTCACAGGGTGAAAAGGGGGGATATTTAGAGGGAATATCAAAGAAAGTGAATGAATTGAAAGGGGTGATTAAAAGGAGAAGAGTTAGGACAATAGTAGGTTTAAAGGTTAAATAGCAAAAGAAGAACGGAATGAAGGTGAGATAGCGTGAATAGGATACCACAAAATGTAGAAAGAAAGAGATTTTTTAAAAGGAATACGAGGTAAGGAATACAAGGTGAGAGAAAAAGTGTAATGGAAAGAGTAAGAGAAGTAAAAGGAACAGGAAAGCATGCAAGTCATAGAGCAAGAGGTCAAAGTAATTTTTTTGGAATGTTGCAGCAATCAAGAATAAAGACAGCGATTTTTGGAATTTTGTAGAAAAATTCGATATCGTTGGGTTTACGGAAACTCCGATCGAAGAAAAACACTAAAAAAAGTATAAAAAGTAAATTGCAGAGTAGCTTTAGATTAAAATTCTAAGGGGCTACTAGGGAAAAGGAAAAATGTAGAGCAATTAAAGGCATCATGGCGGGAGTTAGGACGAATCTGTAAGAAAGGGAACTGTTGAATTTTATAATGGGAAAGTAATGGAAGAGGTAAGAATAAAGACACAGACATTTATTACGGAGGAGGAAGAAGAAATAGTAATAATAGGGGGCGGGGGGGGGGGGTAATCCAAGGATAGAAAGGAATGGGAATGCTTACTTGGATGGAGTGGAGGGGATAAGAGGGTCGAAAGATAAAATAATGATAGCAAGGGAAAGCAACTAATACAGGTGGTTAAAGGTAGGAGATGGTATACAGTTAATGGAAATAAGAAAGGAGACGAAGAAGGGGAATAACCACATGTAAGAAGCAACACTTCTACTGTCACAGATAACTTAGTCACTAATATAGAGTGTTGCAAGTGTGTAACAGAAATTAAAATAGAAGCTAGGTTAGATTCAGATCACCACACAATATGGGTGTTTCTAAAAATCAGAAGGAGGGAGATTGTATAGAAAAAAATAAAAAGGTTAGATTAGAAGGAGATAGTGTTGAGTGAAGTATCGGAAGAGTTAGCAGAAAAGGTCAAGAACACTAGAATCACAAAGAAATTTGAGAATAGAATAGAAAAAGATAAGAATTTAATAAAGGTTTGGTAGGATAACGAATGCAATTGAAAGAAAAGAGAGCTTAACAAAGATGATAAATATTTGAGGAAGAGGAAAAGGGTAAGGAAAGATAATGTCTCAGCCAGGAAAGAATATAGAAAATTACGTAAACTGAAAAAGAATAAAAAGGAATTAGAGGAGGAAATAAGTCGCATTAAAATAGAAAGGTAGACATAGAAGTAAATTAGAAGAAGACGAGAAGGAGCAGTAGATAAGGTGATAGAAGCACAGATTCAAAGATTAAATAAGGGAAAAACAGAAGGCAGTGAAGAGTTAGGTAATGAAGCGTAGATCTAGAGTAGTAAGGAAACCAGAAGAAAGTTAAAAGTTGTAGTGAAAAGTGTGTGGAGAGGTGAAGGATTTCCTGAGGATTCGAGAGGCTGAAGAAATAAGTAAAGGCAAAAGGGATACTACCAGAGATTTAGGCCGGTTTCCAAGAGGGTAAACGCACAATAGATAATATTTATATTCTTTAATACGCGTAGATAAAGAGCTGGGGAAAAAAGAGGAAAAATATGTGCCTTCTTTGTTGATTTAAAGGCAGCATTTCCTATCGGTAGATAGGAAAAAGTTGTGGGAAGTAATGGGAAAGAGAGAAATAAAGATCGGATTGATAGAGAGAGTGAGTGAGTGAGAGAAATTTACAAAGATACGAGGGATAAGCTAAAATTGGGGACTAAAACTTTGGAGGAATTCTGACTAGATTTTGCGGTGTTCATAACACACATGGAAAAGGAATTTAAGAAAGGGTTAAAGGGAGGATTCTGGATATTCGCATACGCGGACGACGTAGTAGTAGTAGATAAAGAAGAAGTTTTAGGAAATATGATGAAAAGATTAGTGAAGTATTTAGAAGAAAATAAATTAGTCTTATTTGTAGCTGCGTCAAAGCTTTTCATTTTCGGGCGAAAACATACACTACCGATAGAAAGTTTGGGAACATTTCCTTTGACAGTTTGAATCATTTGAAATATTATAAAATTTCGCGTCAAGTTTTCCTCCATTGAAATTATTTTAAAAAATGAGTCACAAATATTTAGCTTCCAGGTAAAAGTTTTTTCAAACAAAATAAACACTTTGCAATCTTAAGTTCAGCTCTTTGCCAAATTTAGAAAAATTTTCCCAAATCTTTGCAAAAATCGTCTTTGGCTTCCCAAAAATTCATATTGCACGAGTAAATACATTTTATGAATAGTCAGATTTGATGTAATATTTAATCATGCATTTGATGTAGATTTGGAGAGTAGGATTTATTCTTTATTTTATGATTTTTCTAAAGTTTTGGGAAAACTTTTCTAGATTTGGCAAAGAGTTGAAGGCAAAATTTAAAATTGTTAATTTTGCTCAAAAAAATTGTTGACTATGAAGCTAAATATTTTTGTAATCGTTTATTAAAATAATGTCAAAGTATGCGTTTTAGATGTGTAATTTTCTAATCTTTGAAATTATTCAATTTAAACGTTGTAGATTCAGTTAGTGCACAGATATATGTTTCTGAAGTAAAGCATGGATTTTCATACGGTCAAAGGAAATGTACCCAAACGTTCTATAGGTAGTGTAGTAGGAAGAAAGGGAGAATGGATTGGAACTGGAAAGGGAAAAAGATTAAGGAATTCAAGGAGTTTACGTACCTAGGATTTTGGTTCAAGAAAAATGGGAATTTAAGGGATCACTTTAAAGAAAGTTAAGAGCAGACAGAGTAATGAAAAAGGTATGGGATATAGGAGAGAAAATATTTAAATAAGACTAAAAGAGAAGAATGAGAATGTTTCCGGCTAGTACTGAGTGTTCTATATGGAGTAGAGATGTTGGGTTGTAAAGAATATGAGGACATGGAAAGGTCACATGAAACATATATTAGATGGACTGGCATTCGACAGATGGACTCTATTATGAAAGCATGCTTGAGAAAAAGAAAAAGTAGAAAAGGGGAGGGAAATGGAATGAAATAAAGAGAAAGGTATGCGAACATGTGTGTATGGTCAAAGGAATCGGTCAAGAAAATGTATTGAAGGGGAATGAAAATACAATAATAGTTGATGGAAAAAGATTGAGAAGTTTTCAAGCAAGGAATAGAAAATAAAATAAGAGAAGCTGAGTATAATGAGAAATATAAATAAATAAGACTAAAGGGAATAGCAAAATAATTGGAGAGAGAAGGGGAAAGAGGATCGCAAAAAGTACACTGAGACCGCGACTTACCGGAGGTTTCGGGCTTGGCCTCAATGGCCTTCACGGCAAATCGAGGATCTCCCGGATGATCTCTGAACCGTTCTTATTCTTGCTTGTTGATTCTTATGGTACCGAACCGTAAGCTGCGAACCTCCGCTGACCTTGAAAGCGTCTCTCTCCCGCTTCTTTGCACCACCTCTTCTCCGAATGCAATGGTATATCGGGTTACGGTAAAGCCCGGTCCCAGTGTAATTACAAGTGGAATGGTTAAAGGAATGTACAAGGAAGATCGTAGGAAAGGTGAGAGGAGAAAGATGGGGGAAGTGGAAGAATAAGTATTATAAAAAATAAGAAGAATAATGTCAAAGCTAGTTAAGGATGAGAAAATAGCTAGCAAGCGTAAATATAGAAAGGATAAGAGGCAATAAATAGAATTAAGGTAAGCGAGGAAAGACAGGCAAAACGTTCGAAACGAAAAGTTCAGATAACGCGTGCGATGCGAGAAGTAAAAAGCGTAATTCGATAAAATAACACATAGTGTACACAGTGCTCACAGTCTTCAGATGGAGACGGAGGGTCGAGACTCCGTCTTACTACGTTAGTTTAATGTATTATTATTTTCCCCGGCTTTTATCTCACAACTACTTATGGTACTGCTTTTTCTTACTTTTTATAGATTTCAACAGTTTTCCACAACTCACAAATTTATACACTTTTTCATCCCGTGCTCACCCAAGATTATGTTTTTTCTATGCTAATGATTTTCTATTTGAAGGCTATATGATAAGGGAATCCGTCTGATTCCAAAACGTCATACTGATTTTTTTTTAAATTATCTGGATGAAGTCAAAACAAAAAATTTTTTCCTTTAGTAATACCAATTTTTATATAAATTAAATCCCTCTTTCGTCATTGTTAAATTTTTCTTTTTATTTTTTAAAAACTGTAGAGCATTAACGCTTAATTGAAGGGATCTGGTGACGAGTTCATTAGCATAGAGAATGAGGCAGAGATTAAAGAAAGCTGTTGGGAGGGAAAGTACACTCGTGAGCTCTTCGTTGCTGCATTTGAAGTGACTGTTATGTATATATCAATTTCCTTTCCCGGGGGTTGCTAAAAGACTTTATTATGTGTGAAACGTTGTACGCGGTTCAGTGCACGAGAAAAAATAGTGTCGCGAGTTTAAAACACCCAATGGAAAAGTTCTACGCTGAAGTTTAGGTGCACTAGAATGCTGTAATAAACTATAAAGTAAATAGGACTATTTTCAATTTCATAGATACTTTTAACTGTTTTAAATTACATGAATATTTTGCAATAAATTATTTCAAAACGAAAGATTAGAGACACATCACTAACTCGTTCTACAGACCTTGAGAATTACTATGTTTACTATCGAAAACCATCAGTACGCTCTGCTGTGTGGTAACTCTTCTAGAGCCGCGTCCAGTAGACACGTCGAATTAATGATTGATTAAGTGTTACGTCTAACCTAGACTTCGAATCCTAATTTAACTGAATTTCTAACAGAGATCACAGTACCTAAAGTTTCTCTACAAGAAGTTTATGTTGATCTCTGATTGTGAGACCAGGCGAAATTTGCTGAATCGGTTTGATTCTTCTATAGGTCAGGGTTAATCAGAAACTGCTTACTAGAAAGAAACTTGAATTGTGAGTATTCATGAATTAAGAAGATTAGTATAAGCTGAAATTTATGATTGTCATGAAAAATGTGTTACAAAATAATACACAACGGTAACAGTTTTGTATATGTGTGAGTGAATGATTTTTTTATCTACCTGTTTTATTTACTTTGATATTGATATTGTACCAAATGAATGAAGATCAGTCAGTTCTCCAATTTCGGGATCAATTTCAACTGGATTCTCGTCTTAGATATGATGCGATGTAGAAGTCAGATGACACGACCAGTTTGTTTACGGTTGACAATTATTTTAAAAAAGTATCAATGTATTGTGTTAGTTTACCGAAAAGAAAATGATATGGACTAATGAAAATCCATCAGAAAATTACGTTTTTGTCGAGATAAAATTGTATTCAACAATATCAGTTCTTGATGGTCTAATAGTAAATTACAGCAATTGCTATATGAGTTAAGTGTTATGTGTTTATTCAGGCAATATTCACATAGATAAAAATCATGTTTAAACTCCCAATTTTTAAACTATATTTGACTGGACTTGTTTACTAGAATAATTTAATTAGGATTGAATATTCGGGCGATGCAAAAATGCTGAAATTAATAAAATCATTTTGGT
>CAKNWU010324391.1:0-12559 GCA_932072015.1 Andricus quercustozae
CGAACCACATGAGCGAAATTTTTTTCTCATATGAAAGAAAATCACCATACAATTCCTTATACACCGCTCCGTCGTTAATGTCTTCGTTATTTTGCTTATTTTCTTTTGTGCGATTGAATCGGTGCTGTAATTTATCTATAAACCCAGGTCTGTGGTTCAAACTTCGCAATTGCTCTAGTATGGGTATGTAAATATTGTAACGAACCGCAGCATCTTCACTATAACTGAACTTCATTTAATTATATTTCATTATATTTCATTATAACTGAAATATTTTTTAAACTGATGCAACTTACTTTTGCATAAATCTGGGTGAACGCAGTGCTGTTCTAATAATCTTAAAATCTCTGCTAATGCAGAGCCCGTTAGCCTATGACATAGTGCAACCGATAAAATTGAAAGAATACTCGAACGCGAAATTCTCATTATTTCCGGAACTATCCATGTCAATATCATCTTCCACGCCTATGTCCATCTTCGGCATCTTCATATTCATTGTCTGATTCAATCTCCACGAATTTGGGGCCTACCAATAAAAAAAAACAGTAAAGTTTACATAGTATACACAATATTGTACAGATTAGAGAGAAATTAAAGGGTGAAATTACAGGATCCTGTACAGGAATATCCACTTAGGACAGATGTGAGCACGGTGTTTATATACGGAAAAAAAGTTTGCCTGATATGTAGCTAAAAAAACACTACGGGGATTGGATTATTTGGATCTTTGTATTTCCTTGATCTTTGAATATGGCTGAGGTTTCCGATAGTCGCGGGAAGGGTGTGCCGCACGATACTGGTTGCTCAGTCGTACACAAGCTCAAGTGCCGAGTTAGGCTCGAGCACGGGTATTTATCTGGGCGAGGGGCGTGGACCTGAGAGAAGAGGGAAGTGGCTGCTGGCCCGGTGAATGGCCGAGACTCCCGAAACTGGAGTCGCAACGGGGCAGTGGGGACACTGGCCGCCGTGCTTTTGTCCGTCAGGCCCGCGCGCCACGCACCATTTACAAACATTTTACAATTTCTAACTTAACGTTAAAAATACTAAGAATTAATATTTTACAAAAATATTTCGCGGAGAGGTTAATGTAATACTAAAGTTCAATCCTGCGTTTACAAAATTTTGATATGTTAATTTGAACGGAAAAACGGAAATTACGCATCTAAACGGAAAATGTTTAAATGTCCATGATAAGAAAATTAAGCCTAGAGTTAAAAATTACTGTCCGAGAATATTCGCATCAAAATATACATGTTAAAAGTCGTGTTAAAGTGTTTAAAAATCGTGGAGTAAACGACGCTGTCGTTGAGCTCTCCTGTGTTACACAAACGCGTGGGAGTGAGAGAGACAGAGCGAAGGCCGCGTCACTGGCGTACGTGACGGCCAGCCTTCGCTCGAGTCGAGCACGCTGTTAGCACGTGATCGGGAAATCCCGGCGGCCAGCTGTTGAGTGCGTCACTAGAGAGAACGTGACCTGGGACAATAGAGGCGTTGGCCATTAGCCGATTTCAAGGTCCTAATAGCCTGAGTTTAAGAACTTACTCAATGGGAGAAAGCAAGCTCGTGTTGACAAACACAGATGTTAACGGTTAGGGTAAAATTTTCCACTCAAGTTCGCAACAAAACTTGAGAGATGAAATCATACTATCCTTTCGTCAAATCAGTGTTTGTCAAAATAATTTTAGGCCTGCTGGCCTATAACAAAGTGTCAGATCAAAGTGACACGGCGTACCGCCAGCGTGTGGAAATGTAAGTATTCCCAATCACACAGTAACACAGAAATAATTTTTTTTCGGGTCTGGACGTCAGAACATGGTTACTATATGTTTTTGGGGTCACTGAATCCGAATCCAATGTGCAATGTACTGAGAGAAATGTGAATTTCTATTTTCACGAATTATGTTTTGTTTCAGAAAATTTCAAGATTTTGAAGGATTAAACATTACCTAAGCACGGCTGTATATTTTATTTATGTTACACATTCGTTATAGATCCATAGCATAATTTGATGGAACAACAAGCAGTCGACAGGCGTGAGAAATGGAAGTGCGGCACAGAGTGCCGCAAGCGTGTAGTAATCTGAAGTCAATGTAAGCGTGTACGTAAGGGTCAGAAAGACATAGTGTTGTAGACGCCTGTCCACAGTAAGGGTCGAATATGACTCACGGACTTTAAGCAGGTACAATGGTGCATCGTTTGACTATGAAGAAAGTTAGCAAAATTTCTACTCTACCTGAAGTTAAGCAGTTAAGAATTAAAATGATTTTATTGAATCTGTATTGGAATGAGCTAGTATGCCCAGTTTAGAACAGGTATCCTCTTGACTCCTTTGCGCTGGCTCGGGTTGCATGACAGTATATTTTATGACATGGATGGGTTTATCCAATTTACTTTTTTTGACAGTCTGAATACTTTCGTCAGGATGCTCGCAACAATTGCAACCATATTTACCATTATATTGTGTAATGCCCTGCATTGGTGCCAGGGATTCGGTACGTAGGTTTTACGCCGGTTATATTTTTGCCCTCTTACTTAAGGAACTAGGAACAGTGGAGTTTTTAAAACTCAGGTACGACTATAAATGATTCTTCGAATATTTTAAAACCGTGTTGGTCTGTAATGATACCTGGCCAAGAAATTTCAGATCATATTTATGTACCAATTCTCGCCTAGGGTTTGGTTTTTATGAGTTTACCTGTTATTACAGTACAATGTATTACATCAGAGGGTGTTTAAAACTGAATAAAATTTGGTTTATATCGATCTTTTTAGAATAGGTTTTAGTGAGGAGAATTTTGGTTCGGAGTTGAAATTATTTTTTGATCTAGAATTTCGTATCGTACCTGAGTTGAAATTATTTGTCCCTATTTCGTACCGGAGCTAAATATTTTAGCTCCGGGAGGAATATTCGCTGAGTGTTGTTGAAACAAACAGCTTTGGGTACAAAATTCATTATAATAAATTATTGTTTATAGTGGTAATTAATAATAAATAAAAAAGGAAACATTAACTAAACGAATATTATTCAAATTTGATACGTCAGTTTTAAATATTAAAAAATCGTTACAACATATTACATTTTGCTAAAATTTGTTTATTTGATGTTTTTAATTTTTGTTTCTAATAATTACAATTTTTAATGAAATTCAATTCAGTAATTTCGTCTTTTTGGACGAAAACGTAATTTTGTTTGGTAACCCTTTATTTCAATTCTCTTTTTTGGTTAAACATTCAACTGTGTTTTAGTGTGAAAATGTATGATCTTTGATTTATAATTGAACTATTTGTTAGTAGATGCATGTATTTTGTTGAAAATTCAGCTTTCATTGTCTGCTTGTTTTAGATATGTATGAATTATTAAAATTCCTGAAATAAATATCACCCACTATTTGAATCCGAAAAAAACTAAGGACTTCTTTCGTTCTATTTATGAAAACTAACAAACGTGTTTCTATTTATTGATGAACTATGGTCACTAAACTGAAAGGTAATAAAAAAGTAAAAAAACGATTCAATCTAAGGCATATCGAACCTTAGCAATCATCGATAAACAGGTGGTGTCGTACTCGTGATCGTTAGTGTTATTATTGTTATTGATAATAATACTAATAATAATAATAATATCAAGTAGTTTCGTTTAATATTGATCAATGCAGTATGCGATTAAGGAGATGTTTATCACGTACAAGAGAATAATAATTGGTATATATTTAATAAAATCACTTACAAGTGATGCCCTGCTGATGTTCTGCGATGAATTCAAAATATACGAAGATGTTGCTTTTTGGCCTTCCAGCTCTTTTAGATGTGGGAGTTGCAGATATACCGGAAGAAGTTCGAGATGCTGGCAGTGGTGCTGCAGCTTCTTCCACGTTTATGGAAATATCTTGCTGCTCCATTGTTTATTCTTTGCTCAATTTCAATTTATAAAACTTAAACACTCGGGTTGAACCCACAGTTTTATTTTAGAGAACTTCAAAAAAAAACTCGAAAATCACTATCCAAAAATAAACCGAACTCAGTTTCGAAGTATACCGAAGCGTACCTCTGATCTTCCGAAACTGAACGTCAGATGGCTTAGTTTACACTCCCTGTTGAGGTGCAATTACCTGGAGGCAATTTAAGGTAATTTCCTAAAGGCCCTGGCTAGACGTCCACCTTTTCTTGACGAATAGCGAATATGTTGGAAACCTGATTGGCATATAAGTAAAAGGGAAAGGGAGTGCATTCACCTTACTGTGAGTCAAAGCATTTTAAAATTAATGAAAGTAGGATGGACCGAAAATACATTTTTTGTAAATTCAAAAATTGCCAGATTTGAAAGGTTTCTATGTGTTATTACAAATAAAAAGTCGAATTACTTTTTGCAACTAAAAATGGCCCCATACATATGCCATTATTTCTGGAATGGCACCCCCTCCTGTACAACTTTGCGGTTGTCCTTATGAAAAGATTTCATATATGTGACCGTCCGCGAAGAAAGGCACCTAATGAGTCAAAGTTGAATTTTACAGGACGGGCGATCGTAGCAGAGACTGCAAGCTAGCATTTGAGTAGCGGTGATGCGTCTACGAAAAGCACCTCTTCCGTTTACCACTACACTATTAGGCACGAGCCAGTGTAGCTCACGGACACGTCGTGTACAGCTGTAGTGGTAAGTGGTGGGATTGGCTTTCGTAAGCCTCTCTTTCGGAAAATGAAAGTAGATTTTTTCCGTATTAGGTCCCTTTCTTCGCATTCATATGTATATAGATATATACTACTCCACCCGCGAAAAATATCTACATGCCTGTTTTCTAAGCGCTGCTAACGCGCCTTAATTTTTATAATGTGAACATTTTCTCAAAATATATTTTAAAAAGAAGATTCAATTTTTTCCCCCCCTTAAATTTGAAAAAGCCCCTTTAATCTCTAAAATCGAGAATTTTGATCCAATTTCCCCCCTTTTTTCACAAAGTTTAGATTCATTTTTGTAAGAATTATCACAAAGTTTCAAGATATCTAAAAACACGTGCCACTGGGACCATCTTATCACAATTAAATTGGTTTTATGTAATAATTTACTTCGTCAGTTTTCATCAAATCTTAGAGTGCGAAGGAAGAGATAAATATATTATCGAGCTCGAAGCGTAAGAACCAACAGTAAGTTTGCTTGAATTCGGAGTGAATTGGAATTAATCTAATTTTTGACTTATTACTATAGGTGACATATCGTTTAAATCGCCCAAAAACGTAGATTTCAAATATAATATTACCAATTTAATCATTGTAAAATTAAAAAATGTTTATGTTTCGTATTTCACTCCTTGTTAGTACACAAGACCGGGTGGTCCTGCGGGGGCAGGCAAGGGTCGGCGAAAGAGAGCTCATAAGAGAAACAGGTATAGACTAGACTAGGTGATGAGGTGGGTGTACCTGGGCTATTGAAACTGGATATTATAAATAGTGCTACTACTCTAAAATAATTGCTGGGTTTTCCACATATAATTTGAATTGCAAACTCAAAGTTTATGAAAGAGAATTATTTAACATTCATAGTTTAAAATACAAAATCAGTGCTAGAAAATTTTAAAGGTTCAGGATTGACACCTTTTTTTAATCAGGTATTAATTTCAGGTATTTTCATTTTTATCTATTTTGATTTTACACAATACTATTTTAAATTTTTCAATTTCAAATCGTTGATATAAGCCGAGGCGTGGTGTGCCTGGGACGAAGTCGCGTGGAGTAGACTGTCGTCCGCCTAGTCAGCGACGGCCGAAATGAAGGCCGGCAGTATGTTTTGGTGGTAGGAATGGTGTGGCGGAACCACTTACTGAGTGTAGGAGGAGCAGTGGGAGTGCGAGGAAGCACGTAATCGAGGGGTTTCTCGTGCATCGGGGTAGGTCGGCGTCGAGGCTCTGGAAGGACCAAAGGTACCCTCCCGGAGGTAGACGTGACGACGGTACGCCGGACGACGAAGGGCTCCAAATCGTCCTGAAAAATCTAGGCGGCCCGACGAGTGGGACATGGACGACGTGGAGGAAGGACTCCGACAAAACGTACTCGTGAGCGAGAACACGAGGTGTGCTCACGAGCAGGATTGGATGGGAGGGAGCGGAAGAGGATGCTGGAGAAGGAGCGGCATTTTGAACGGGAGTGCTCGGGATTGGGAGGCCTTGGGAAGTGAAGAAACGGCGGAGTCGCTCTTCCTTGTTGGGACGGGTGAGCTTTCGCTTACGTCCTTCAGGCATACGGATGGTGAGGATGTGTCTGAAGGAGGAAGAGAGAGAGAGAGAGAGAGAGAGAAAAGAAAGGAGAAAAAGAGAAAGATAGCGCCGGGGCACTGTACCATAGCGCTGAAAAATAGCGAGAGAGCGAAAAGATTCGTACCGGGGCCAAGGCATTACAGCACTAGGAGGAAAGTGTATATGAAAAAAAATGGTTGTACCCGGGCACTGCACCAAAGCACGAGAAAAGAGAGACAGAGGGGTAATAGGAGGATGGAGGAGAATGATAAAATGATTATCGAGGAGTTGTATTTAGAATCTCTTTAATTACCTTGTTCTTCGTACAAAACAGAGATCCCTGATGGTCGCGGGGCAAAGCACCACACAGGCAGGTCACTGAGAAACAGTCTACGAAGTGCAAGTGCCGAGTTAGGTTCGAGCACGGGTATTTATGTGCGCGAGGGGCGGGGACCTGAGTGAAGAGGGAAGCGGCTGCCGGCCCCGTGATTGGCCGAGATCCCCAAAATGGAGTCGCAACGGAACGGTGGGGACACCGTACTCCGTGCTTCCTTCCGTCAGGCCCGCGCGCCTCGCACCATTTACAATATTTCTACAAAGTTTAATTCTAAATTAAAAATAGTTATTATGAATATTTTCGAATAATATTTGGTGGAGACGTTTGTATAATCCTAAATTCTAATCCTGCGTTTACGGAATTTGAATATTTTGAGTTTAACAGAAAAACAGAAATTATACGAGTTAGTCTAAAAATATTTACAAATAAAAATCGGTGAGGCCAGCTGTCGAGTGCGTCACTCGAGAGTACGTGACCGGGACAATAGAGGTGTTAGCCATTACTCGATTTCAGGGTCCTAATGGCCCGAGTTTAAGGACTTACTCAATGGGAGACAACAAGCTCGTTTTGTCAACACAGATGTTAATGATTAGGATAAAATTTTCTACTCAAGTTTGGCCAGAAAATTGAGATGGAAAATTATGCTATCCTTTCGTTAAATCAGTGGTTGTCCTATATTTTTAGACCCACTGGCCTATAACATCGTTTTATTTTGAACATTTCCTTTAGAACTATTATTTATGTTAGAATTTTCTCAATACAATTTTTAAATATTACTTTGAAAATAATTAAGCATAAACAAAAATAATGTAAAACAAAAGTGCTATCATATGATGCCAGTGTTTGAAATTGCTTGATTTTAATCTTTTATGGATTGTTGGGCGCCAGGCGCACATGCGCCAACCGGACACTCAAAAACTCAATAGACCGGGCGTGGGCCAGGTGGTTGCCCGGGCTGGCTTCAACCATTTGGTTAAAGTTATTGGTAGAGGGGGTGGTTCATATTATGTTTGGAAAAACTCTTAGCACAAACGCGACTCTTACTCGGAAATAAATCCCATTAAATTACCCTAAAACAAAACAATATAATTAACGAAGTGGCTAATTCGTTCGGCCGTCATTCCGAGGGCTTTATCGAGAGCATACTCAGAAATTATTAACGATAAATGAGGCTAACCTCAAAATATTTTGTACCAACAAGAAATCTGCTAAGGCGAGGTTAAATTCTCGGCAACAAAAAGAAGGCTAGAAATAAAGCAGATCTCAACCGTAATTCAAAATCTAAGCACGAGGCCAACATGGCGTCTTACTACAGCGATAACAAGCGTAAATATAGCGAAATATTAATGCCGAATATCGATCATTACAAGAGAGTGACTAGCGAGAGCAAACATACAGGCGGTAATCGTTATTACCGATTTTTCCACAGACTATAATAAAGTCAAACATTATAGTGAATTCATGCCTTATAGACTCCAGGAGGTCCTCAAGTTCAGAATACTACTTCAAAGACGGTACTACAAAACTCAGCTCAATCATCTGAACATCAGGATCCGCGAGGACCCGCAGCTTCAAAAACATTTTTCAGTGGATCTTATCTCAACTAGGAAGTGAACTGACTCTAATTAATAAGTTACTATAAACGTGATACTAGCTTGCCGCTCGTCGAGCGAGTCGTCTCATTTCCTTTGAGCGAGTTTCCATTGCGCGGCGCTGATTGGCTGCTTGCTCGGCGCGGCCGTGGAATTGGTCAGTTGGAAGGTAGCTCGCTCGTCTCTATATCGTTGTGCCCTGCTAGTAGAAGATGCAGGAGCGGCTCAACTTATAATCTGTGACTAAATCAAAATATCGACAGGGTAGATCCGTATCATTTCCGGTACATGCCGAAGCTCTCTCCTCACTCTGGAGCGAGTGTCCGCATTGGCAAAACACACGACAACAAATCTAGGACAAAACAGACCTGCTTCGCATCCTCATCGCGGGAGTCTTGAAGTAGGCTGAAATCTCGGTCCAGTGCCGTAGCGCGGAGTGCCCGTGTTAGGGTATGTAAGGGCATCCTCCCTCATGTGAATTACTGGTACAGACCAAGGTATCGCTCCAAGGCGACTAAGTTAATTCCCAAAGCCTAGGGAAAGTGATCCGGAGTCATCCCTGGCTATTGGAGACAGCAAACGGAAAGGCGCGAACCAGATTCAAATACGAATGTCGATTCTTAATTTTGATTGCGAAAGCGAGCAAATCCCAGTTTTCTGAAGGGGCCTTACAGAATTCCGAAATCCCTCGTTGTCCCTCGTTGAGAAAAGTGATGAGGCAAGGTCGCTTTAAACATCAAATAATAATTTAAGTAAGGATGCTTAAAATTTTGTCTTGCTACAATATTTAATAGCAAAATTGTAATCAAATGCTTAATATTCGAATTGGCAACTACAACACTGTGAAATTTGAAATTCCAAACCTAAAACAATTAAGAAATTTTAAACAAAAGATTTTCGAATTCAAACTTTTAAAGTAAAAAAAAAAATTAGTTTCAAGGCCTCAAAGGTTCGAAATAAAAATGCATGCCTGTTTCAAATACATATCTACAGACACACAGTAAATGTACGCTAATCAACAAATGTCCTGATTGTTCAACCAATGGTTGTAAGAAAAAACAAAAAAAGCCGCATCGCGATATTTTCGGAAGGAATGCAATAGTATTGTCCATTTTTCAATCCGACTATTACTTCGTTTATAACAGTTACAGAACGTTTTCGGAGACTTCTCTTAGTTTAAAAAAAAAAGAATCATATTAGTTTAAAATCCATATCTACAGGCACATCGAGATATTTTTTAAAGGAATTTTTCAATCGGACAATTACCTTTTTTTATCAAAATTTCAGAACTATAACAAATAATGTAATAATGTATTGTTACTTAAATATTCATTGAATAAAAAAAATTAACCTGATGTCTTTTAAGTATTTGGACGGTCCGTCCACAGATAAAAAAATACAATTTAATCCTTATCGATACATTAAGTACCAATATTATTGTCACAAAAAATTGAGTAGTTGCATTTTAAGCCAAAGAGTTGAATTATCAAGCCAAAAAGCCGAACTTTGAACGTGGGTCACCTGAAAATCTACTCATGCAGAGAAGGAAGTGAGGGATTTTCGCAAATAACAATAGCAACATTTTGTTAAGTTAATAGTAATAATGATATATATTTAAACCATGTAATGCTATATCCCAGCGAAACTAAATAGTAAGACTAATCCGCACAGAGCGATGCGACAAAGAAAGGCAATATTACTGAATGCTACACAAAAGGAAACCAACAATTTCTCACAAATAAAATTCACAAGAAGCGAGTAAGTTTAAAAAAAAAGAAAAAAAAAAGAAAACATTTTAATCCAGATAAGCGTATTTAAAAAAAATCCCTCAACAAGCAAATTAACAATACGCCGCCATTATCAATTGCGCAAAAATTTAAGGTCACTAAATGATCCAACTTTACAGTTAAACATCAAAAACGAGAAAGTCAAACATTTCGAGTTCACCAAAAACATAATAAAACCGAAATTATACAACATAATGGTTCACGGGTGAGAGTTAAATAATTCGCTAAAGAAACCTCATGGTTCAAAAAAAATATTTAAACCGTAACGCGGCAAACAAAACTAACCCCGTTCAAACAAGAAAAATACGACCGAGTCTGCCATAGAGTAGTTTCTGAAGTTAATAACACACAAACCGCACTTTAAGCATGATAGGCAATTTTTGGCCGTCTTACCTTGACAAACAATTCCAAGAAAAGCTTCCTTCAAAAACAAGACAATTGAGTAAGCGATACAATAAATCCGCAAAGAGTCCACAACAGCCACAAGCGCAACGACACGAAGTCTGACCAAGAGTGACAGCTGACCAAGATGCTTCATACCCCCATGCTCGAACGACGCACAGGAAGGAGTTCAAAGTTTCCTCTGTCAAAGTGGAGTTTTACCTTTATTCACATTCAATTATTAATTAAGTTTGGTTCAGTTTGGCAATATAGATTTAGTTCCAAGTGCAGGGAGGATCACGTGTAGAATATCTATTCAAAATTCAGATATTCAAAAATTCGGAAATGGCGGGCGAAACCCGCAATCTCATGGGACTTCGAATACCTATGAACGTGATCTGGAATCTCTCTATACCTCTGCTATATCTCTTTCTACCTTATGTACTCACAGCAATGTGCTACTCTATATTCAGTTTCTACACTGACAAAGTGAAGTTTCATTCTTCCTTAGTTCAATTTCGATTATTAATTAGGTTTGGTTGCCGTCACTTCAGATTTCCGTGACGTGCTATCTCTTCTTATCTTACGAGATTCATGAGTTATTTGGAGGAATATAGTAAGTGGCAACTGATTAAGTGTCTAATTAGGTAAACTGAGTTGCTTAACAAGTTACGATTTGAGTGGGATATCAGAGAAACTATTTTGAATACAGTTACGTAAGTGTAACGTATACTATTTATGTGTGCAAGATGGCTGACGAGACCACCATCTGAGCACTTCTCTCCTAACTGACGCAAATAATCGGAACAATTTTCGGAAAAAGTTCTATACCGTGTGTGCAGAATCTACATGCTAAAGAAATCTACTTACTGGGGAAAACTATGTACTATTTACAATTCCCTGTGAGATGTTTGAAGACCAGGTGCACATATGAACGCGAGAAGTAAATAGGGACAGTGGAAATCTCGTTAATCCATTCATGCGGTTGTATGTTCTAACCGCTGTTGTTTGATTGAACAGGCGGAATATTAAAATTCCACCAATGCGTACTCTTGAAGACTTGATTTTAATTTCATTTTTTACGAAGCCCTAACCTTTTTCATCTTCAGCAGACTTTTTAGACCATACCCATTTCCAATTCAGGGTGATCGCGCTTAATTCAATATTAGCATTTGGTATAGTTAGATTGTCTTTTATGTAAGTATGTGTGGCGTCATTGTTGTCGTAATTTAGTGTTTTAGTATTAAATGCTGCTTGTAAATCAAACTGCTCACATCAGGGAAAATCGCATCGGAAAGATGGCAATCCGACATTGGCACCAGTTAAGGGGGAAGCTTGGCCATTGAGCCGAGCGTGTTGCATCTGAGGCTGATTTCTATTAACTATGCCGCTAACTTTACAGGTGAAGGGGTTGGAAACCCCAGACACCCGTTTCACCTCAACTCCGTAACCATTACTGATGTTATATGAGAGGGGCAGTTCGGGCTTTGACTGCTTTTCGCTCAGCATAACAAGCGGGGTCGCTCGCGCATAGCTTTTGAAACATTGTGAACAACACTAATCTTTTAAAGTCGCCCGCGCCTAGGTTTTGAAAATTTGAAGAAAAAAAAATTTAACCTCCGACTCCTTGATCAAAACATTGCCGAGAAAGAAAAACTTACAAAGTCGCTAACGCTTTACGTTTTACTAGGGTGCGAAGAAAACTTCAAAACCCCTCGCGCCTAGGTTTGTAAAATGCAAATAGCAACATAAATGTGTCTATGTCGCTCGCGCCTAGGTTTCAATCATGCAGCAATAAAAAGAAAAAATTCCCTCAAAGCCTACACCCGAGTAAGGAAAGTGAATCAGTAAACGCAGGAAATTCACCTGACAGACTCCACTCGGTTCCGAGTAACAAGAAATACGACGTAATTCAACGAGTCGATTTGACGACGCTGCTCTGGCGGGCCTAAGCTATGGCCCTCCATACCTGTTAGTTTCTCCTCTGCGTTAGACAGCTGGGTTTCACGTGGAATTCCTCACAACTATTCTCATTAGATGAATAACAACATCACAGTTGCATGTCCCAGTCACGCAATGTGGTTTCGGACGCATGAGCTAACTGCCGCAGAGTGGCACTTGTCCTGTACCGCTGCATTAAAAACGCCAGACCTTATACTATGACTGCAAAATTCAAGTTTTTTTATTGATAATTATCGAGTCTGGAAGTATGTTATCCCTAAGCTATCGGTCTGG
>CAKNWU010324416.1:0-13864 GCA_932072015.1 Andricus quercustozae
CCACTTGGTTGATACATTGAGGGTATAGGTCGGTAACGCAGAGATCTAGATTGTCAAACCTGGCATTGATCCATGGCAGACCCCTACCTTACCGGCTGTTGGCGAAGCAGATTTCTACATTACCGACTAGTGGTATTGCAGGTTTCTACTTACCGGCTGATGGTAATTCAGGTTTCTACTTACCGAATGATGGTAATACATGTTTCTACTTTACCTGCTGGAGGTGTCTGGTCTATAACTGTTTTACCGACTGATGGTAACTGGCCGACTGCCCCAGAACCGGCCTAGCTATACTACTCAAGTTCAACGAAAATATATTGGGGCCTGTTGGACCTAGTCTCTTAAATGACACTGGCAGTCAAGGCAGTCAAAGACTAAACTAATATAAACTGCAGTTTATCTTCATCCTGTCCATTATTCAAATAGCTAGTTATTTATATATGATGGAAATGTTAAATTGAAAATCATTATTATTATTTTATATAAGATTTTTTATTATTCTGGTAAAAATAATTTTTTACATATCAGAATTACATCAATCATATCTGTTAATGATGAAATTGCTTAAGATTGGTTGTTTCATTGTGTTAACCTCTTGTCTGTGGTTCGACTCCTATTGTATGCACAGCACAACATACAAAGCCGGGTCCATCAGCTACTTTCTTAAGGCAGTGAACTGAAAAGGAGGTATTTTTTTTGACATCTATAAAATAAAATAAGCGTTCAAATCCTAAAGGGAGTTAAAGATAATAACCAGTAAGTATCTAGTGATTAATCAGACTTTTTAAATCACAAAATAATAATTTTTTTAATATTTAATAATATAAAGATTAAGAAATTATAATATAATGAAATATTCACAGAAATAAGTTTCTTACCCCTGGCTTTGTCAAAGTGCACGAAATGGACCCTCCGGTAGTTTCTTCCTTTCCTGAATTTACATTCGAACTTATAGGGAGTCGTTGCGTGCAGAGACGATTTTCGAATGCAGTTCTCTGTTAATTAATTTATTGATATTTAATAGCTATTATACATCTCTACAATGTTTTAAGCAATGAATGTATTTTTTCTCACAATCCGTTAAATTAATATTCCGTTTAAATTAAGAGAGAATGTTAAGAGAGAATGTTAAAAGACAAGTGCTGAATGATTTGAGCCTAGACGTTACTGAAAAACTGAATGGCCCGACCATTTTATAGGATATCAGCTATTGGTTTCTGGGGGCAGCCTTTAAAATCAATAGTCGATGCTATTTTAAATTTTAAAGATCCGGATAACCTCCCTGAACAATGTAAACAATGTAAAACTTGAATGGGGTCCGATTGAAAAACAAGCGTTAAAAAAATTTAATGAGTTCTAACAACAGACGATCTTGTTATCTTTGACCTAAATGCACGTACACGAGTATTAGCTGATGCAAGTCCAGTCGGAATTGGTTGCACCTTGATTCAGATAGCTGAAAAAAGGTGGTGAGTCATCAGCTATGCTAGCAGAAGTTTATCAGAATGTAAGAAAAAATATTCTCAAACGTAACAAGAATCAATTGGTTTGGTATCAATTGGAGCTTGTTTTTTCGAGACTGATGGTTCACGATTCGAAAAAAGCAATCAAATGCCACGGTTGTCAATTGGTACAAAAAACTGTAGCGCCTGCACCTCTAAAGCGGAATGGGTTGCCAGAGGATCCATGGAAGGCGTTAGGGACAGACTTGTTAGGTCGGTTACCAACAAAAGAATTACTTGTTGCTGTTGATTATTATAGTCGGTATTATAAGATTGCAATTTTGCATTCCATTAAGGCGAACAGAATAACTTATCACCTGTCTGTAACTTTTGCCAGGCATGGAATTCCAAAGTTGTTGCTCTGTGATAATGGAACACAGTTTGCATCTAAAGATCTATCTGATTGGGGAATCGTTTTGGGTTTCGAGTTTGCTCAAGACTTTGAAAATAGGGAGTTTCTCCAGCTGGATTGTCATTTGGTAGGAATATAAGAACAAATCTACAAATCCATGATGAAAGGAATAGAGTTAAAGAAACCGAAATACAGGTAGGCGGCGTCGTCTTATCTCAAAGATAGGAGAAAGCCAACAAGTTAGGTGCGGAATATGATAACACTAAATTTAGAGTTACAGCGAGACAAGGCCACACAGTAACTATCGAGTCTCAGAATGATAATGCGATTTTAGGTCAAAACACGTGGCACATTAAGAAGTTTATTGAGAAAAAGTAAACCGATGATGTAATAATGATTAGCGGCGAAGAACCCGACGGAAATCTAGACTTAGGATGAGTGAGGCGATCTCCAATTAGAAGCAACGACAACTAAAATGAAGATATTATTAAAACAGACGAATCCCAACCACGTCAAACAATACAAAGTTATAATTGTGGGCGAGCACTCGCTCAGTTTTATGGAATGAAAAATATTTGACTACTCTTCCCGAATTTCGGAACGACGAGACACTTCGTATATTATGCATGAAATATATTCTTAAACTTACTTTCAGCTTCCTCTAGGGTATCATAAACTGTAGTACTCGCACCATTGTAAAGAAGGCAGCAGATAAAGATCAAAATTAAAACTCGCATGGCTATTTATGTTAACAAAACTTTTTAATAAATTGATGTTTAAACTTCAGTTAACGGGCAGCGAATATTTCCATATCGAGATTAAAATTTCCTCATCACAGTCTAGGGAACACTATTTACAATAAAAATACACAACTAGTGCAAATAAAGCATCTTCAGAGAACTTGCCTCGTATCTTTAATATGATATCATTTTATAGAATCTAAATAGTTCACAGAAATTATAATTAACTTGGTTACATGTGTTTTAATGTAAATATCCTCCAAATGTTTATCATTAACTAATGTTTTTCATGACACATTTAGGCGATTAGGAATCCTAAGAATATCTTGAACTTTTTAACAAGGATGTTCGATCAGCCTCGGTACGAATGATATTTCAGATCCAGGTTTAATTAAAGAGAATCATGATGACGATTCGTTCAAGATCGAAACGAATTGGGATTTGAACTTGTCTGAAGATGCAGGAATCGATGAAGAATATAAGAAAAAATATTTTGAATATGGGAAGTCGGGAAAACAACACAATTTGAAATTTGAATCAATTCGAATTCAGACAATTAAAGAAGCTGTGCAAAAATCAATGATCGTTCATGATCTTGGTATTCGCAGGTGGGCTTTGAAAGCTCGGGATGAAATTTCGTTGTCACTAAATTTATTCAAAGCTTCTGCCAACTGGGTTTACAATTTAAAAAAACACGGGATCGTTTCCAGAAAGATAAACGAAATTAGTGACACAAAAGTCGATTATCGATAAGGCAAAACTGGAAACAGAGGCTAATCAATTTGAGAAGGAAGTGCAACATGGAATTTCGTTAATTCGAAAAGATAATGTTTCAAACTCTAATCAATCAGGTTTCAATTGAGAAATGAATACAGGACGTTCTAAATAGTGCAGATTCCCTTTTGCGGCTTGTACATCAGCATGAAGTCGTCAGTGCTGCGGTGTCCTTATACCGTGCCGCAGAAAGTGCAACAGTGGTGCTTGGTCTCCAATTTGCTTTCAGCGAAACCTCAAATGGACGACATAAAGATTTACGCAAGCTCAGAGTCGAAACTGAACAGCGCTCTGATTTAGTCAGATATTTCTTTAGTAGATAGTGATGCTTCAAACCTCTGGTTGAGAAGGGGAGAACTCTGTTCTAAAATGGGAGGATTTGTCATTGCCATTCGGGAAGGGGGAATCAAGACAAGGAATCATTAAAAACACATCATCAGTATGGCGTCAGTGATTGTCAGAAGGAGATTGGCCTAATGATAACATTAGGCTCCGATACACTGAGAATCTCCAGAAATATTCGGAACTAAAGCATAAGATCTTTGGATAGCGATAGCAATTTTCAGCCTAACACCTTAACAAAAATACCGTGGGAGAGCATCAAGTGGGATTCTCATATAAAGAAAGTCCCATTAAGAGATTCTATCGCACTTCTCAGAAGACCGAGAAATAGGGATTAATGAACAGGTTGATTTGGCTACAGAAAGCTGCACCGAAAAATCGAGCAGCAGTAATTGTTGTTATTGTGCAAACTAATGATCAATCAGCACCAGAATAGTCTCGAAAGGCAGATGTCAACATTGACAACATTGAATCTTCTTACTTAAGTAACCAGAGCTAGCCACAAAAATAAGTTAGCAGAATCTAGCAGACCAAAAACCATTCCTATTGATATGTGGATGATTTGGACGAATACCTGATTGAAGCTAAAGGCAGGGATCAACAGCGAAATCCCAGGAAAAATTACAGCATATTGCGATGAATTTTGGTCATGCTTTGCTAGAGTTCAGACATGTAGAACCAACACAAAGGAATTCTCTAGGTCTAAAAATACACCCGTTGCTTTAGGAAGGGGACCAGATCCACCATAAAAGATCAGGTTAAATAAGGACGTCAGCAAAGTAAGGTGCAAATTAGCTGGATTGACTCTATACAAAAAAAGGAAATAGAATCAGAAAGCTGATACGCCATGTAACTAAAATCATCCATCAGTATTACATCGAGAAATTGACACCAGCAATATTATATGAGATTATAGACTACCACCGGCAGAGACTTAATGTTTTTACTGCTAGACTGCATCAGTACAAGAAAAGCAGTGCGAGAAGGTAACAAAATCAAATCTGTCAGAAGATGAAAGAAGGTTCTATCGTGACCTAAGTGTAAAGCAAAATAACTAATAAGACGCCGGAGTCCCTGAATTGGATGGCATGAGTACTTACTGTTCGGGTGTTTAAAGAAAAATGAACAGAATCAACTTAGACGCTGTGTGGTTTCAACTAGAGAAAGCAAGTGCAAGCAATAACCCTGAAATGAAGCTGACTAACATCACAGCTTCAGATGTTTCAGCGGTTTTGAAAAGGAGAAGTCACTGGAAAGGATGTTGTAAAAACTCGCGGTTCAGTAAAGATCTAGTCACCATAGACGCTGTTGCCATGACGCAAACTCGTGAACATTAAAGAAACTTGCACATGACATACATTGTTTACAAGCAAGCGCTTCCTTCCATACCACAGGAGTATCTGCTTGAAGTTTAAAAAATATACAAAATCTGCTCACGCATCATCGAATTTCTAGGTCGTGTGATGATGCTTTGGGGTACAAGAGTCAACCATCTTGAGCATGAGCAACTAAGGATAACTAGATCAATACGCGTTTAGCATGGAAACTATTAAGCAAAACACTAACTAGCATGTCTTATGGATTCAGAATACATGATAATGAAGATGGTCATCAAGTTGCCCACCTTCTATACTTGGATGACCGAAAGATGTACGATGTTCTGACCAGAAACTGCAGCAAGTGATCGATGTTACAAAGCAATTTTCCAATTACATCCACATGGAATTCGGACTAGATAAATGCAGAACATTGTATTTAACCAGAGGAGAAGTAGGGACTGCAGAGCTAGAGAACGAGTTCGAAAGAGACATCAAGGCAATGGCTGAGCGTGAGTCATATAAATACCAGGGTATTCTTGAATCAAAAGGTATTCAGGATACTTAATTAACTTAACTCGATAATCTTTTTCCTGTGCGGTATTTAGGACTTGCTGATCAGAAAAAAATGTTCCACATAGCTTTCATTTGAAATAAGATTTTTTATTTTCCTGTTAAACATAATTGTATATATATCAGGATTACACAAATCATATCTGGCAATGATATGATTGCTTAACATTAGATATTCATCCAAATCATTCTGAATCCAAATCCAGATTCAAATCACTTAATTCTCTTATCAGTGGTTCGAATCCTATTGGTTTGATAGCACAACATATAAAGTCGCGCCTATTATTTGCTAGCTTAATGCAGTGAGCTGTAAAAATATTTTTTCAAATGTCTTTTAATATTTCCTAGTATAAAGATTACAAAATTATCATTGTCATGAACATTCACAGAAATCTTACCCCTGGCGGTGTCATAGTGCACGAAATGGAATCTACGATTGTGTGTTCCTCTCATGAATTTACATTGCCACTTAAAGTCCGTCGTATCGCTCAGAGACGATTTTTGAATGCAGACACCTGTTAATCAATTTATTGATGTTGAATAGCTAGCATACATCTATACACAATGTTTTGAGCAATCAATGATTTTTTGCCTACTATCGCTTCTTACTAATTTTTTAAAAATTGCCGGGAGTTTGATATAACTCTAGTGCGCAAATAAATATGTCACGTCAGTCTACTGCGCAGCCGGAAATTCGTCACCAGGTGCCTCCACATTCCTCTGAAATTTTGAATTTGACTAAGTTCGGGCAGTGTTATCAATGGTAATTGGAGATCCGCCCCGATCCGAACCGAATATTTTCGGGCAGGTCAACTGGAGACCTTATCCGAAAAATATCAAATCGGGTATTTGAGAGATCCGTGTATTTTCCGGGAATTTAGCAAAAATGTGCTGATTTTTTTTGGATTCTGCCAAGGTCTGAACATAGAGCAAATAAGTCGTAATAATTTTAAATGTTACAATCGTTCATAAATCCATTGTTTTTTATAACTTACATGTCGTCAAAAGTTCGTCTTGTCATGTTTTAAATTTTATTGTAGAAGTGATAAGTATCTTCATCGTCTGATAAACATAATATCTTTCTTTAGACACCTTGCTGCATGAAAATTATTCTTAAACTTACTTTCAGCTTCCTCTAGGGTATCATAAACTTTAGCACTGGCAATATTGTAAAGAAGGCAGCAGATAAAGATCAAAACTAAAACTCGCATGGCAATTAGTGTTAACAAACTTTTAAATAAATTTACGTTAAAACTGAGTAAAAAAATAAGTGAATATTCCTCTAGTTTTCGTGCTTTATATGTACAAAAATTTACCCCTACTATTTCATGTTCCCCATCGAGATAAAGATTTCATCATCCTTGATGATAGTGTACATACCACACGAAATTTAATCTTAACAACTATTTGTCATGACACATATTATAACTTGTCAGAAATAATATGAAAAATATTATCCTGTATGGATACAATTATTAAAATTGTATTTATTCTTCTCAATTAGCTATTTAATTCTTTAACATAAGAATCTTGACGTCAAAAATTTGAATAATTTTAAATTTCCATATTACCTTATATTTATAAATATTGTTTGTGCGATGTGTACTGGTTTCAAAGCATCCACATATGAACATTTTTTCGTTTTGTAGAATAAATTGTTGTCGGATTTGTTTGAATGATGTTCACGCACAGTGAATTTTCATTTTAAATGATGAATCCTCAACAAACAAAATTAATTTTTAATAAAAGAGTTTGACTTTCAACCAAGTAATGCAACTTTTATTTCAAAAATGAATCACTATTATTTACATTGATGGTTTCAGCTTAGGCCAGTTGGCTGATGGAAGAAAAGAACCTAAATTAAAATGTGAAATCTGAACATCCTACGAGGGATGTCACGCTTAACATAAAAAATATAAAAAATAAACGTTTCCATAGTTGCTTTTCCCGTTCAAAATTCGATGATACATACGGTTAATTGAGTTCGTCGTCTGCACTGGCAGTAAGACCAGTTGATTTAGGCCCCTTTTATAGATGCCTTTTGGTTTCCGAGTTGTTACCACACGAACCAAACTGTTGTGTCTAGAATGTAGTTCTTCAATGAGTGCCAAACTCCAGTTGGCTGGTGGCACCTTTTCTTCCTTTAGAAGGACGATGTCTCCCACTTTTACCTGATTAGACTCCACTAACCATTTCGAGGGTTGATGAAGATGATGAAGGTATTTGCGAGACCATGTCTTCCAACAGTTGTCTCGCATTTTGGAAAGTAAAGCTCAACGTGTCAGAGTCTGATCATCGACATCAGGTAGCGAGGGCTCTGGGATAGCTGTCATAGGACGACTAGTTAGAAAATGACCTGGCGTGATGGTAGTTATTGAAGTTGGGTCATTTGGATTAGGTTAAAGCAGTCTTGAGTTGAGACAAGCTTCGATTTGACACAAAACGGTACTCATTTACTCAAAGGACCGACAACAATCTGTATTTATCGACCGTCTGAGATGGTGCTTTACCAATTTTACACCGTCTTCCAAAATGCTACCAAAGTGAGTTGCAATCGGCGGCATAAAATACCAAGTTGTGCCATGGTTGGCTAGGTCTTCGGCCACTTTGGTGATTATCCTTGAAGCGCCTCGAAAAATAAATCGCAGCAGTTCCTGTTGAGAGGCAGATGAAGAGACAGATATATCCTTTATAGGATTTAATTCCTCGCCCTGTTGAAGCATGGAAGTTGTAGCACCAGCGAACGGCCTCAATTCCTAGACTCGGTAAGTGGGCAGCTGACCCATAAGTAGAGTATGTGTTCGCGCCCTAAAATGATCACATGTTATCCAACAGGGAATGACCTGGTTAATCAGGATTTTGGCTCCGATAATCTAATATCTTCTCAACACTTGGCTCAAAGTCAACTGCTTTCCTCCATGGATTGTGAGATTGTGTGCTTGCAAGACGATTAAATACGAGAGTTGATCTCGTTTCGGTGGTCTAATATGGTGTTTTGCGTCGAAGCTCAGTACAGAATTCTGTAGACGACCTCCTACTCTCAGGATTCCATTACCGTCCAGGAAAGGATGCAGTTTCAAGAGCTCACACTTCCTTAAGATCTTCTTTTTGTTCTGCAGAATCTATAGATATAGGCTCTCACTCGAATCAGTTTTGGCAATCAGGAAAATCGACGAGGAAGGTTCTGAATGTAAGACAAGGTGGCCAGCTTCACCTTGATGTTAATCTTTGAGGTTCCTAGTATTTCTTGTGTCTCTCGATCCAGAATCTTGATAGGTCGCACTATTGTCTGAGGCAAATTATTTGGTGATCCAGTCAACAAGTTGGGCTCATGCCACCAAAGATATGAATTCGTCAGCTCATTCGAGTCAAAATCTCTAGTTGCGCAATCAGCAGGATTGAACTTTGTAGGTACGTGTCGCCAAATCTGATCCTTAAGAGTGGAATGTATTTCCCCCAATCGGTTTGCCAAAAAAGTCGGTCAGCGAGATGTGAGGCCTTGAAGCCAATCAATAACGATCTGAGTTTCGCATCATCAATATTTTGGGACATTTCTGAATCCAAGGTTTAATGAGACAGCATCGAGAATTTTTTCTAGAAGCTCGGCGCCGCAGAGTTCCAATTTAGACATAGTTGCCGTTTTAATTGGGGCTACTTTCGTCTTGGCTAAGATCAGATTGGACTGGAGACTGCCATTATTGTTTACAGAGACAAAATAGACCGCATCTAAGTAGGCGCGCTGTGAGGCATCAGAGAATCCATGTGATTCCCACGGAGAGGCAGAGTCAGAGGTTCCAAGCGAACGTGGAATCCTGATTACGTCTCTGAAGCTAAGCTGTCAGCGGAAGGCATTCCATTCAGACAAAAGGTGTTCAGTCAGCTCTGAGTCCCAATCTAGTCCAGAAATCCGCAAATTCTGTAAAAATACTTTGGCTGTGATGAGAAAGGGAGCCAGCCAGCCAAGTGGATAGAACAGTTGAGCCACCTCGGAAGCCACCATCCGTTTTGTGTAAATCACTGTTGATTTCAGCGCATTGGAAGTTTGAACTGCGAGTCTCGAGGTGATCTGAGCAACAGATCAGCCTGATAACTAGAAGATCCAAATGGTGAAACTCCCATTCCAGTTAAAGAGAAATCACAGTTTTGTTTTAAAATTTCCAATTGTTAAACTATACGTTCAGTGATATATGAGCGTTCGGACCCAGAATCAAGAAAGCCCCTAACCAGAATTTGAATTGGTACGCTCACGTTTTGAATTCACATGATTAAACAAAGCAGAAGAGTTACTGGCTGAGCCAGAATAACCCGAAGAAGATGGTTGCCCTGTCAGTGAATCGGTTTTCACCACTTGGTCATTTTTTCTGTGAGTGTCATCATGTACAAAAGTATTATGCTTCTCTGAACAAACAAAGCATCGTTTATTTTAAGGGTACGAATTGGAAGCATGGTTTCCACGTAAAAAATTGAAAGAAAGTCCTAAGCGTTGGATATTCTCTATACGTTGGGAGTTACTAAGCCCCTTAAATCGTAGACAGTAAAATATGAAGTGAGGGCCATGACACATGGAGCAAGAATTCAAAGGTTTGTTTTGCATTTCAGAAGTCGCTAAATTAACCGATAGATTCTGTTTCTTAGATTTTTGGAAAAAAGGGGTGGTCAAGTTTTTTGCAGATAACGAAGTGGATGAACAGTCGTTTGGGCAAGCAGCTTCTAAAGCTCTAACTCGACTTTCGAAAGAAGTTGATAACTCCTTAAACGCAAGGAAATCTTTCTGGTCTTTCAAGGAAGTTTCCCAATCTTTACGAGTATGAGGATCTAACTTGTGAACCAGAAAATGAACGAATCAATCATCTCATTGATCTAATGGTCTACTCATATTTCAAAACGCACGAATGGATTCATTCGTGGCATCCACAAGACGTAAGATTTCGTCTACTGATTTTATTGAACCTGAAGGACAAGACAGTTTACGCATATGAGCCGGAAGACGAACTCGTTTGTTGAGATAACGCTTAACTAGCGTTGTTCAAGCTTTATTATAATTAGCGCTGCTAATTGCATCTCGAAAGGATTCCCATTCAAGTTCATCACCACTGAATTTTGGAAGAGGGAGAGGGGGTAAATGCTTAAAGGAAATTTCTGAACAATGTGCTACAGGACTTGAGTTTTTATTACCTGCTATTTTCTCCAAGATTGTGCCGAGGTTTTTTAGTATTATGGTGAAATGAGTTTTTGTTGCGATTTAGTCAGCTTCTATCTCGTCTAATTTATTGTCATCAACATAAGAATCCTCAGCGTTTTTTTGTTGTTGTCGTACATGCGTGTAATAAGCCCGGCTATCATATGCTGTTTATCTACAGGTGACGTAATTGTGTGTATCGATTTAATAGACAGGTGCATTAACCAGAACTCGATATGATATCGACGCAATCTGTTCATGGCTTTGATTGACTATCATAAGGAATTCGATAACACGAACTATGAGCTAGTTATCAAGCTCCTTAAGTGCCTAGAGATGCATCCAAAAAGAGTGAGATGCATGAAAGAGCTCATGCTTTTGTGGCAAGCAAGTTATCACTGTAAAGAATGCGATCCAACACTTATCGTATCAGTGCTACAAGGCCTGATATTGTCCTTCAAGATCTAAAGACCAAAACCATTTACGTGATGGAATTGTTAACACCAGCCAATGGCAATACCACGGTAAAGGAGGAAGAAAAACGGGCAAAATATCAAGCACTTCTTTTCGAACTGAGCAGGCTGTACCAAGGCTACGAAGTCCATCTTATAGTTCTCATATTTGGCTGTCTTGGAGGTATGCAATATCCATCTCTGAGCCAACTCAACAAGATTCCGGCTTGCCAGGGTCAGGCTCATTCCATCGCTGTTCTTCTAGAATCACTTCATCTGGTCCGTCAACACTGTTTCTCATAACATTCTACAAATATTGGTAGCTCTGAGAAAGTATCCAGAGATGAAAGCTTCACCTGTAACTGACCTGTCTGCCGCGTAAGTTCATCTGAGGCTAGAGACAGGACTTCAAGAAACAATGTTGTACGATGCCATCTTGCGTAAATTTCCCACCCTTGCTTACCTTCTAGGACACAAGTAGTAGGAGTGGATGACGTACACGGCCAGGTAGCATCGGAATGGCTTGCTTTGAAGAACCATGATCAATAAGTGGTTTATCACTATGGATGATCACTAATCAGACTTCTAAATTGATCAAATATTTCAAAGGAATGGTAAAAAAGACACCTTTTTTAAAGAAGCTTCTTTAATTTCCCCTTTAAAAATAATTGTATACATATCAGGATTACAAAAATCATATCTGGTAATAATATAATTGCTTAATGTTGGATGTTTTTCCAACTCATTCCAAATTCAAATCACTTACATCTCTTATTTGTGGTTCGACTTTCAGTGGTTTAATAACACAACATATAACTCCGTCCCCCTTAGGATTTGCCTTGAGGCAGTTTGCAGTAAAGATGATTTATTTATTAAATATGATAATAAAACAAGCGTTTATATTGAAAAAAGAGTCGAGGAAAATGATCAATAAGTGTCTAGTGGTTAATCAGATTTTTTAAATGACAAGATAATATTTTTTTTCAATATTTCTCAATGTTTTCTGATGTAAAGATCAGAAAATTATGATTAGGAAAATATTTTACCGAAATAAATTTCTTACCCTTGGCGGTGTCAAAGTGTATGAAATGCACTGGACGATTGTGACTTCTTCCTGCCTTGAATTTACATTGAAACCTAATGTTAGTTGTTGTGATCAGCGACGATTCTAAAATGCAGCCTATATATTACATTATACATCTACACACAATGTTTTGAGCAATGAATTAATTTTGTCTTACTATCGCTTCTTACTAATGGATTTCGTTATTCTCGTGAGGAAAATCATTATATTGAAAAAAAGATTAAGCATTTTTATACAATTGTAGATTAAGCTGAGATACCTTTCCCTTTCAGCCTCCATACAACCACCTCCTCTTCTGATCTCCTTCTCCCACAAACACTTCCCAACCAGCTTACTTCCCCCCTCTTCCAAAAGTTTCTCCTCATATTTACACGCCCGACACCCCGCTAAAATCCCTACACTCGCTCTCCCCGTCTTTCTCCTTACAACATAATTAGGCGTGTTCCTTGCCAACGAATAACTTAACGATGAAGAATATAGGAAGAAAGATTTTGAACATGGGAAGTCGGGGAAAAAAAACACAAATTGAAATTTGCATCAACTCAATTCAAGTTCAGACGATTAAAGAAGCTGTGCAAAAATCAATGGTCGTTCATGATCTTGAAATTCGCAGGTGGGCTTTTAAAGCTCGGGATAAAGTTTTATTGCCACTAAATTTATTCAAAGTTTCTGCCAACTGGGTTTACAATTGAAAAAAAAAACACGAGTACGGTTGACAAAGACTTGCTTCTTATCACCCAATCTATGTTTAATCTCCTTCATTCGTTTGGAAGACCTGAAAGAGGCCAAACAGTTTAACAACTTAGTTTGTATCGCTGAAAAATAAATCTCTCGATGCACCTCACGATGTGCGTATGAACTTTTAAGCTTTCCAACATACAGCTGATAAGTGCATCTCTTTCTTCAGTTTCGACCTTTAGTTGATGTATTAGCTATAATGGACCATATCAGCAAAATAACCCATTCAGCTATTTATCTCAGGCTTGAAAAGGAACCGCACATGGTTCGAAACGTTGCCTTTTTTTAAAGAAAAAGTTTTGTTTTGTTAATTTACTGATCTTCTTCTCCGGAGACTTGCTAATATAGACAGCTGATAAGACTATAGAAGGTTGAATCTTAATCTTTCCGGTAATCACTCCAGGCCATCGATATGTATCGCTGGTAGGATTTAGTAGAGCTGTAAATATCTTATACATTGTGTTCAGACTAGTGATTGGCGTGTAATTATTAGGGTCCGCTTAGTTGCTCATATTTGGCAGAAGCACTGTGCGCCCTTCCACCAACCACTCCAAAATAGGTTCTTCCGACTTGAGATATGAGGTGAAAATGCGGGCCAGATGCTCCCGGGCTGAAATAGTTCTTCATGCCTCTTAATATTTTTTTCACCTCCTCAGTAGTGATTGTTGGGCTGGGGGATCTTGCAACAGTCGAGATGAGTTTGATTGGAGGCAACCCGTCGCTGTGGAAAGTGAGATTTGAGAGTGCATCATCAGAGGACAGCTGTAGAGTGAATAGTTCTGCCACGTATGACTCGGGGCAGAGTGATCATG
>CAKNWU010324417.1:0-10376 GCA_932072015.1 Andricus quercustozae
TAAATAAGTAACGTATGCGGAGGTGACGGACCTATTTACAAATTTTACTTTATTGCATTCTCATTGTGTCAATAATTTAAAAATGCTACAATATCATGTTATTTTCTTGAACTTTTCTATTCGTTACTTTTTTGTAATTCAAGCAGCAAAATGTTACTGTTATAATTAGCGATGTTCCATTAATTAAAATTTTGAATGCTTTCAAAATTTTGGAACACTTACCCTTTTTAGGGTCCAATGGAAAGTGATTCTTACAAATAAGTAATTTCGATAAAGAGATCCACGAGTAACTCTTGGAGGTTTTCCAGACCAATAAGCTTTCAATTCCACTGTATCAGAGAAAAAGTAAAAGAATTTATAAAATAAAATGAAGCACAATTAAATTGATGAATTAAAATCATTAATGTTTAATAACAGTGTGACCAGTATTCTGTATGTTTATTTTTGTTGGGTTTGTATCCAAGTTTGTAAATGACAGCATTCTCTAAATACCTGGAGTATCATACCCGATATTGTTTGCCCCAGTTTTCAGCCTCTTCATAATTGAATGTTTGTGCAGGGAACGAATAAAAATTGTGAAGCTTTTTTCAAAGAACTAATTTGTATCAAAATAAGAAAAACGTTGCTCCTTGAATGTTCTACAAGATTAACATAACAACCTTTTAGTATTTCCTGAAAAATTGAAAATTCAAATTATGGTTGCACAACAAATTGAGGATTCGGGTCAAAGAATGGGACGGGCACTCGAAAACGCGGAAAAGTATTGTCCACGTGTCTCGTGATATCCAAATCCAGTATTTTGTCCGATAAATATTTCTAATAGTAAAAATGAAAAAGTGAAAAACAATTTCCCCAAATTCAATTATTTTTTCAAACATAAATCGTCAAATTTCAGCTAAATATTATTGAAACTGTTTTAAATTTGGTATACGCACGCAGTTCACACAAGCAATGCCTACAAAATCAAAAAACAATCAAAATTGACTATTGTTTAATAATAATTAATTGCACATGAAGATCGGTCGTTTTGTTAGATTCGGCAAAGAAAAGTATCGAGGAAACTTTAGAGTTGAAAGAACTTTCAGTGAGACATTTGTTCCTCACTATTAAAGTAAGATTACTGACAATTTTTAGATTAATTCGTTAAAAATTGACGGAAAAATCCATTCTATAAGAATTTCTAAAAATTTCCAAAAATCTTACTTCAATAGTGAGGAAAAAAGGTCTCACTGAAAGTTCTTTCAACACTAAAGTTTCCTCAATACTTTTCTTTGCCGAAACTAAAAAAACGTGCTTATCGACGCTCTCAATTTGCAATTAATTATTATTAAACAATAGGCAATTTTGTTTTTTTATTTATTTTGTAGGCATTGTAAGGGACAAAAAAACTGAAAATCTAAAAAAGTTCCATCTTGCCCTTCTCTATATATGACGATATATTTAAAAATTCTATTTTTGAACTTTAAAATTTGGATATCATGAGACACGTGGACAATACTTTTCCGCGTTTTCGAGCGCGCGACCCATTCTTTGATTCGAACCCTTAATTATGAAAAATTCCATTTTGCGGTCAAACTATGCAAGATATGAAAAAAGATGCAGAAAAGAAAGCTATGAACCAAAAAAATATCTATTAATTCATTATCAATCGCTTTTCAATTTGACGCTTAGTTTTTGTTGCATTCGTAAAAAACTACACTAAAAATAAAGAAATCAAATTTTTTGACAAACGACACAAATTTGTAATTCGTCCTTTTTTGATAAGACGCGAATTTTTTGTTTTAATCGTGAAAAATGACATTTCATATGAACAAATTAAATTCATGGACAAAAAGATACAAGGTAAATAAAATATTTAATAATAAAATTGTTTCTGAATTAGATCCACAAATTTGCTTTCCACCTTTTTTGCTTACAACACCCATGAGGAGACTGTGTGCGGCAAGCAAATTTTTTTTTGTTCTTGGTTCTTGTGTTCTTTCTCCCAAGAAAGAGGAAAACTACAGAAAACCTTTTTCCGAGCGCAGCCAGTCACCGAAATTTATTTCCTTTTAAGCACCCTCTTAACTTGGCGATTGTTTAACGCCTGGAATGGTCTAACATTCGACACGTCTCCCTTTGCCAGCTTTATTTTACTGAATGCATTTAGCTAAAAGAAAAAGTACGAGCACAAAATGATAGTAGTAAATAATATTTCTCATTCATTATCATACATATTTTCAAGAAATATAGATTCTCACCAGGGTGTTGATAATAGCAATAATAATGATGGCTCCTGTTAATCTAGAATTCTTGCTAACTGAGTCTGGGGTATCACTGCTGTAAAATTTGGGGATTGCACCTTATATAAGCTTTCTTCCAGGTTGTCAAGCACATTCGCGGGATTTTGGTCAAATCCGGTCTGAAATTAAAGGATGTGTCAATAATGTAGGATTTTTCGTAGAGACCAACCCTGATGAATAATTTTTTTTTAAAGTACAAAAAACTGAAACCCTTTATACAGAAACCTACAAATAAATTCAATACATTAAAGCAAACATTACTGGAAAGTAGGAGAGAGTGGGGCGAAACCGACAATGTTTTTAAAGTCGTCTTTTTATTTAAAAAAAAAGTATTTGACAACATATTAGGTATGGTTGGATCGAAAATTTAGTTGCCGACACAACGTTACTGATGATTTTGAACTACGATGCTTTTTTTTATCAATTATCAGAAAAAAAAAGTGAAGTGTTGGAAAATATGTAGAGCGAAAAATCGTGGGGCTAAGTTGAAACTTGACTACAATGTTTGAAGAAAGAAAAGGATACAATTTTAAAATTTTATTATTATAGTCCCCTGCGTAAAAACAAATGATTTTTACAAAGTTGCATGTATGTATGTTTATGTATCTGTCAGTATCCTTTAGGCACAATGACCTACTCGGTGTCTACATAGCCCCACGACTAAATTTTAGGTATTGGTATACGAAAAACATTGAAATTCATCGTCAAATCAAAATTTAACAACAAATGCATGTCCAGCAAACTTTTTCTGCGTTAAATGATCTTAATTTTAAAATGAGATGAACTTGATTATAGTGGACGATGATATACAAAAAGAAACCACAATTTTTCACAAGCGTCGGGAAAAACTGTTGACCTCCGAAAACATTTTTTATGTCCTAAAATGTTCCATGTCATGCAGAATGTCACAAAACTCTGTGGATAAAGTAAAGGTATTGGGGCGCACCTTTATTAAAAAAAAAAAAAAACAAGATTACACGGTTTATATTTTTTCTTTTAAAAAGAAAGTGTCGGCTTAGCCCCACTTTCGGCTTAGACCCACTCTCCACTACATCATTGATCTATTATTAGATGAATTTTATACTTTTTTGGTTGTATATTTTTGTATTTTATGATATTTTAAATTTTTACAATAATTTATAAAAACAGGACACCATTTGGCGTATTTGACTAAGTGTCACTTGACACTGTAGGAAATATCCATCCAAGAGCCCTACAGAGCGGTATTCATTCCGTTGCTACTTACTTACTCTCTATTGAAGAAATACAGGATCATTCACACTGAAATAATTCAATGGTGGGGATTAAAATCTTGGCTATCGTTACCCAAAAATAAGCACTCTGAAAATATCGAGACAAATGCCGAGAAACAAATCTCTACTGGAGAATTGCAAAGTAACACTCGGCGCAGACTGCATTAACATCTTCGAATACTAATTTACGAGGAAACATGATGTTGCTGAAAATCTGTTCGAAGAAGTTTGACTCAAAATGCAAAAACTGAAACGTAGGAGCAAAAAACTTCATCCACAAAACCTACCGAAGAACCTTACACAAAGGAGAGCATCTCTGCTGCTAGGATTTCTGCTTGGAATAATGAGACCTGTTACAGGATTTGTCATCTTTGATGATGAGCAACTATTGGACGCAAAAGTCAACGAGGTGAATGATGCACAACAGAATTTATCTCACCTCATTAAGCAACAAACCCATTTCTGAGAGCTGATCTCAGGCAAATACATCTAAGAGAATAAAATGATGAAAGACAGCTTAATCAGTTTAAACTTGATTTAAACATTACTGCAGTGACGTTCATTAAAATGAAATATTATACGCCATAAATAAACTACGCGAATACTTTAAATCAAATTCTGAGAATGATGGAAGCCGGATCAGACAGATGCAGAAGATCAGCTGATCAACTCATAGATGAAATATAGGATGCTACAAGAGAACATCTACATCTCTCTCTGTTAACCACCAACCAACTAGAGGTGTTATACCGACACGTACAGGACCATGCTCCAAAACTAATGTCTCTACCCTCATTTATCTGCCCAATGCAACTATTTATAAGAATTCAGTTATCAAAATTGGAATTGTCCAGCTAGGTCGAGGAAGTATACTGAAAACTCAGTCCAAAATATTAGACAGCCTTTCAATCAAGCCACATTCTACGGAGTTCATTTATGAGCCACCTCTACATTTAGACCTGAGAAAAATATAACCTGTCTTTGGACACAATAAGAAGATGATTAACATAAAGAAATTAATACATATAATATCATCAAAAGGAGACGTTATGGCAAAAATAATTAAACCCTTACTCGTGTGTCTTATATTGGATTAGGTTCATTAACAATCCCGGGATTAATTACCTATTTTTTCTTTGCTAAAATCTCAATAGTAATATTAGCCTGTGTCGCTTGTATTAGCAAGAAGCGATCTAGGAAGTACAGTATTGGTGACGTCCAACGAATTATTTAAAATTTCGAAGAAGCTGACCTTGGATAACACCATGAATACGAGTTAGAATACAAAAATATTTCCAAAAGCCACCAACGCGAATTCAAACTGGATCCTTTGCAAGGTATGTTACGTACCTTCCGGGTATGTGCATTTTCTTATCCCTTAACGTCCTTTCTATGTGAGCAACCGTTTCACTTGGACAGCTGATCCGACCTATAATAATTAACATTTAATTATAATACTTGCAAGGAAATCATCTAGCGGGCACCTGAAAAAGCAGCCAGTACATCAAAAGTATCGTAGATGCCCCTGCCCAAGGTACAGCTACTGGTGCAAATGCTTCAGCCGAGTCATTGGGACATCTGGTCCGACCGAATAATTAAACCCTTAATTATAATATATTACTTACCGTTGCCTAACTATGAATTTCTTACTATAACGAAATATTTTCAAAATTAGGAACTGATCCATGGTTCCTTTCCAAATTATCGCTTAAAAATGAACATACAATTAAAATTAGCAAAATGCTCGGGAAACTGCCCTACCTCACCCACGTATTCGTACCTTCGAGTCGGTCAAACTCAAAATTACCATCAGAGTTTTTTCTACATCTTGCACCGAGAAGAAGTACCGAGAAGAAGATCGTTTTCCACCGTCAAGGATGTTCAGATTCGGCGAATCAGCTTACCCAACCCAAAACAGATATGGCGAATCGGTCTCACTGCAGTTGTCAACCTAGTGCAACGGTCCAGAGAAAGGTGTGAACCTGACAAGTATCATCCTTTCCTAAGAACGATAAATTTAATCCTTGCCCACTACTTCATTCCCCCTGGTGAATGAAGTGTGGCAGTAGCTATAAGTTAGATTAAGTCGAATATGAAATCGCGTATTTTTGCTTGAATCCTTTGGAATTTTATCATCTGTTTCCTATTCTATTTTCCTTCAATTTGAAGACATTATAATCAAAACTGGAGTCAGTGAGTCATTTAATCAAAAGAAAACACTTTTTATCATTGAGATTCAACGGTAACAGGGCAGCTGATGAAGGAAACGTCTTTAATTAAAAGGTGGTAATCATGATCCCACAAAATTGAACAAACAGTTTGAACCGCCAGTACATTGCAGTAAATACAACTCTTTCACATGCGTTAATTATTATAAATCATAATCTCTTACGTGAAAGTTCGTTTTTTGCATTGATATAAAATTTTCAAAAATAGCAATTCGAAGTAAAGAATACAATGATGTTTTAATGTTTTAATTTTATTGTGATCCAACTTCAGGCTACGAAGATTATAATGTTTCATTTTACAACTTTTTCATTGAAATAATTATACACACTCTGAAGTGAAAATCAATTTGCGAAAACTTTCACAAAAAGGTGTGCGAAGATTGGATAATATCTGCTTACATCACATTCCTTTATCTCTTTTGATGTCATCTTCTTAACACCACCGATTATCATATCTATTTTTATCCTGAAATGATTTCTATCTGCCTTATCTATTTGTTACGAAGAACTCCATTATACTGTAGTATAGCAAAAACGTCGCCATTGGATGTTGATAACAGAATATATTATAGGTTTTGCGTGATACAAATTGACCATTTCCTACAAGCAATCGAATTTCTTTATCGACGGGAAAATAGTATCTTCGAAACTTGAATTTCTGGTTTTTCATTTGGCTCAGGAATAAGCGGCATATATCCAAATTGTCCAAGTGCATATCCTAGCACTTAATCAGAAGGCGTCCTGTCCGAAGGAGAACTGGACCTGTCATGAAGATGAGGCTACTGAGGAGAAGTACGGACAGGTGCATTTTGTTTGACACAAGAAGAAGGCACAGGGTAGCATTTGCTATTGGAATTCCATTCTGACTCTAGTGAATCGTAATTGGCAAAAGCTTTAATAAAACTGTTTGGGAATATTGGGTGATTTTTTCCCACGGGACAACACCTTATTTCATCTGCAGTCAAATTATCAACTGCGCCGCTAATTATATTTATTTTTATTCGCGAATTACTTTCATCTGTTCTGTATATTCCATGAAGAGTCCCACTATAATCCAATATTGCAAAAACGCCACCACTGGCTGTTGATAATACAATATATTCTTGGTTCGGCCCAAGCACATAGTTTGTATGACCTAATCGCATTCGAAATTGTTCATAGGCAGGAAAAACGTATCTTCGAAATTCAAATCGCTGGATCTGGTTTGTGCAAGAAATAAGCCGAACATAGCCAAGTTGTTCTATTGCACATGCAAGTACTTGGACTGAAATAGGCCTTACAGGCGAGGACCTGGACCTGTCACGAAGAGGAGGCTCCTGAGGTGAAGTACGTTCGGGTGAATGTCGTGTGTCAGAAGAAGAAGAGCCAAGGTTACGTTCGCTGATAAGATTCCCTTCGGACTGTAGTGAATTGTTATATGCTGAAGCTTTGAGAAAACTTTGGGGAAAGATTGGATAATGTTCGCCCACTGGACAATCTCGCGTTTCATCTGGGGTCAAATTATTAACTGCGCCACTCATCATATTTACTTTAAGTCTCGCTTTACCTTTATTTGACGCACATATTGCACGAAGAATTCCGGTATACTCTAATATTGCAAAAATGTCACCATTGGATGCTGATAATACAATATGTTCTTGTCTTTGCACGTAAATATATATCCCTCCTATTCGCAACCTAATTCGACAATCAGCAGGAAAAACGTATCTTCGAAATTCGAATCGCAGGTTCTGATTTGTGCGGGGAATAAGTCGAATGTATCCAAGTTGTTCTAGTGCATATCCAAGCACTTTAAGTAAAGGCGGCCACCCAGGAGGCGACCTGATTTCGGAATTGAGAGAAGGCTCCTGAGCAGAGATCCGGTCAGGTGAATGATGTCTATCAGAAGAAGAAGAGCCAGGCTTACGGTCGCTATCAGGAGTCCATTTAGACTGTAGTGAATCGTCATTTGCTAAAGATTTAATAAAATTGTTAGGGAAGATTGGTTGACGTTTGCCTACTGGACAATATCGCAATTCATCTGGGGTCAAATTTTCAATATCGCCGGTTATCATATTTATTTTGATTCTCGAATGAGCACTATTTGTCAAATATATTCCACGAAAAATCTGGCTGTGCTCTAATATTGCAAACACGTCACCATTGGATAATGATAAAACAATATGTTCTTGGGCTGGCACGGGAATATGTCTCCTTCCTTCTGACATTCTAATTGGATAAATGGTAGGAAAAACGTATCTACGAAATTCGAATCGTAGGTTCTGATTTGTGCGGGGAATAAGCCGAATGTATCCAAGTTGTCGAAGTGCATATCCAAGTACTTTAGGAGAAGGAAGCGAACTGTTCCGGGCACGAACTGGATGCTCCTCAGGAGACTCAGGTTTACGACGAGAAGGAGAAGAGCGATATTGAACCGGGAGGGAAGTATTAGGGCAATCTCTGCTTGACTGTGAACTCAATTCTGCGAAAAGGAAGAGAGAATTGGTGTTACTTGTTAAACAATTTTAAAAAAGAGATTTAAACTTTTTTTAGTTTAATATACTTTAAAATCATAAGAAAGGATTCTATACATAAAATTTATGCCATAAATTAAATTCAATAGAACAGAAGTCCGATTATTATTGCACGTTAGTCTCTTCTAGATAATTTTAGTACCATTATGGTTTATAAATTATCATGATTGCAAAGAACTGTATTTAAATCAACATATTATTTGCAAAAGCTTCTTCTTTTCTTAAAATGCAACCATTTTCTGGAAGGAATGCATTATTTCGTTCAAAAATTTTCTCCCTTGAATTCGAATTCAACTCTTTGTTCGTAAGACCAACTATTTGGTGAAAAATCAAAAAATTAATTTCTTTATTTTCTACTATCTGGTCGAAACTGCATCTTCATTGGTTAAAAATGATCTTGTTATTTTAAATTAGGATTTTCAGTTTCATAATTCAATTATCCTCGAATAAATTCATCATTGTAGATTAAACATTCAACTATTTATCGTATTGCTGAAAAGTAATTTCTTTGTTTTAAGATTAGTAGTATATTATGAACAAAGGAGAAGCCGCTTTTTTAGTTCATTGGTTTGTGATGGTCATTATATCTATGACGTCTTAATGCCTTCCGAGACGAGGTATACCGAACCTGGCTCGCTTTCGCCTCGTTCTTTCCTCAGTTCCATCTTATCCTTCCGCGCTCGGGCCTCAGTTTTTCTGAGGAATGCGACATATGTGCGCTAGAGGAGCGGCTAGCTTGCGGAAGCGTTATTTTGCCACTCTGAGGCGCTAATGCTAATTAGCGTTCTTTATTGAATGGTTAAACTCAAAATAAGATTAAATTTTATACATTTTTGTACGTTACTTATTAATTTGAAATTAAATACGACTACGTTTCGATTTTTTCAAAGACTTAACTTCACTCTGTTTGTGTGTTATTTTTTTCGTATTAAATATTTATTTTGCCAATTATAACAATAGAATGTATAACAAGGAGAGGTAAAAAGATTGTAATATTATTAAGACATTTGGAATTTACAGAATTCAGCACTAATTTAATTATTTATATTTCAAAGTAGAATTTCAATATATTATTGTGTCTAATGTCTACGTTTGGTAAATAGAATATATTTGTCGGGACACTTAAAAAATAGAAAGTGCGTACCTACTTGAATCACTTTGTCTATTACATTTTTTTTAAATTTTATGCAGTTTGAATTTATAACCAGTAATAAATAACTCAGTCATAAGACATAAATCACATAAAAACACATAAAAAAGTCACAAGTCATAAATGCCTTGGTACTGAAAAGTTTTTTCTTTGCGGTCCCTCATGACGTGTATATCCAAGGTATTGGCTGCCTCGAAATAAAATATAAAAGGTCTTTAATCGCAAAGTTGTAGAAAAGTTCAAAATGTAATTCTAAAACATTGCGAAAATCAAATCACATGAGAAAGCGTTCCTATGCTGAAAAAAACTATATGCAGAGCCTCTAGACTTTTTTTCATTTGCAGGTGCTTATACAAAATGTTAAATAATCTTATAATTGGCAACATAAAATATTAATATGAACAAAGAAAAATATTAATAGACTGATGTTGATTCTTCGAAAAAATCTGAACATAGTGGTATTTGATATCAAATTATTCAGTAGTGGACAAACAAGTATAATATGAAATCAGATTTTGCCTTTAACTATTCATTAAAGAAGGCTAATTAGCATTAGCTCGTCAGAGTGGCAAAACAACGCTCCCGCGAGCTGTCCGCTCTGCTAGCGCACATCTATCGTATTCCTCGGAAAAATCAAGGGGAGGAACTAGAAAGCATGCCACGAGAAGAGGCAAAACCAGATGTAGAATACCGAGACATCAGGTATGTCTCGTATCGTCCCGTCTCGTTCTTCAGGATTTCTCGTTCGGCGGCAACACTACTATGAAATCATAATTTTTGACGACATAAATATACAAATGGCCATTATATGAATACAAGCTGGAAAGGGGAACTTTATGTTCGCTCCACAGGCCTCAGAAATTGCCGTATTTATGCATGTATTATACAAAATATAATAAAAATGATATATCTGTTATATTAGTATATTCACCAATAGAATTAAAGATGAC
>CAKNWU010324420.1:0-12139 GCA_932072015.1 Andricus quercustozae
ATTTTTCAAGATTTTTTTAAAATTATAATTTTTACTTTGTTTATTTGAAAAAATAATAATAATTTACTTTACGTTAAGGGGCATTTTACCGGAAAGTGAAGGGTAATGTCTCATATTTTGCTCTACTTTGGGATATTAATGTTGTTTAGGGTAATAAATAAGTGTTCTGCGTTGTAATTTGAAATGTTAAAAAATTTTTAAGATATTTTCATTAAAAATTTCGATTTACATAGAGTCATCGTGGCTCAGATGTTACGTGATTGTTTAATGTGACAATACTACAGCCTTGGTAGCCATGCAGGCTCGGGTTCGATTCCCAAAGCAGGAAGCGAGGCTGGATATGTTTTCAGAAAGCTGCGCTTCTGTCCCTTGATATGCATATCCCTATAGTACAATCGGTAATGACCCTGGCTGTTGATGCGACTATAAACATTCAATAATTTTCGATCTACTTCTTTCCTTTAGTAACTGAGTTACTAATAAAAATAGAGAAACATGTTTTAGACAGTTTTCATTCATTATTTTTTATGTAAATATTAAAAATGTTAATTTTCATTTGTTTATTTAAAAAAAACATGTATTTGTTATTTTGAAACCTGTTCTTTACAAAATATTTGTTTAACAAAATCATAAATACGCTTTGATATGTCCTACAGTGTATCACAAATGTTGGCGTTACGATCATTTTGTGTATTTTGAAAAAAAAACATATATAGTGACATGGCCAAAATTTTGGATTCATTCTAAAACATATCAAAGCATATTTATGATTATTTTTAAATATCCGACAACAAAACAGGTTTTAAAATTGCCAATAAATTTTATATTTTCAATAAAGAAATAAAAAAATTAACATTTTTTATTTTTTTCTAAAATTGCAAGACATTACAAATAGAAACAGTCTAAAATATTTGCCTCTATTTTCAAATGATGTTTCTTTTGACTGGTTAATAATGATAGATCGGTTAAAGGACTTTATCAGTGACTACATGTAGATCTTTCTATTAGATTGCTGATACTTAGGGTCCTACTGTATCGCAATCATTTTTCGTTTCGTAAATTAACTAGGAAACTCGAGAGTTTCGCGAATTAATTCGCGAAACCAAAAAAATTTGCTATATAATAGGACCCTTCTTATCAGCAATCTAATCCCTCTGCTGTGAAAACTTAACATCGACTCACTGGTAAGGGCTTTTAACGGATTTATCATTTTTCTCTATTATTATTAGCAACTAACTGAGTTATGATAAAAAGAAAGACAGTAACTTGAAATTTTTAATAGAAATATTTTTAAAAAATTTTACAATTTCAAATTACTATAAATACAATTCGTATAAAGGTAGGTTGTTCCGAAAAAATTTCGGTATTGTAGAAGTCATATGACGTAAGTAAAAATCGCATATCCTCAACTCAACTGCAAATATTTATGAAAATTCTGAAGAAAAAAACTCTTTTGCACTATAATATTGCATGCCCTAAGACTATGCAATAATAAAAAATCATCAAAATTCATGATGTGATAGTTCCTTTGCCTTTAAAATGGAATGCCCAATTCATGATGTTAAATATTCAAAATTCATCAACTTAAATATAAAAGTGGTCAAAATTGAACATAATTTTAGAATTAGGAAAACAAAATTAAATGTAGTCTCAATTTAAAACTCAATAACACTAGTTCGCATATTAAAAATATAATTACATTAAGACTTTGAACTTACATATGAATTAAAAAGATGTAAAGAACTTCTTAAGGGCAAATGGCAGTCAATGGCGTCACGAACTATCAAACGTCTCACATATATTTTTCCCATCTTCTTATTTTTAAAATAAGTAAACTGTCGCGAGGAACTTTCAGAAAGAAAAAGAAAATACATCACTGCAGTTAGCTAATATATTATCTTTCATTTTTCAAAGGCCAAGTCTTAACGTCTAGCCAGTCCGTACGTTTATAACACGGTCGAGTCTAACCGTATGTACCTGAAAAGGGGTAGGGAACATGGGTTGCTTCTGAACGTATATACCCTGCCTTTTCCAAAATATAATTTGGCATCAGAAAGCGTTCGAAATAAAAAATGTCCATTAAGTACTATTATTACGATTAAAAACTCTCTGTTTCAAGTGACTGGAAAATGATTGCCGCTTACTGATTTTTAACCATTTGCTTAAAACACTTTTTCCGGGCCGAATTTCTGTCTCTGTCCGGGCCTGTGCAATAATATGAGATAACTTAGACCAATTTGCAGAAACTCTGGAAAATAATCCTTTTAAAGAGCGCAATCTGTGAACCTTAGAGATTCTGTTAATTAAATTTAATGTTAACGAGTGCCAATTCAATTTTACCTGGTATTAATTCCGGTGCAGTGAAGCACTGTCGCGTGGTCATAAATTCATGCCGGTTTATTTAAAGTCCCAAGGTCTTTTCTTTCCAACGTAAGTCACCAAGTGTGGACATTGCACCAGCTTAATAAGAATCTATGACCAGGGGACGTCCAAAAGGTAGACTAATGAACGTGGAGAAAGAAGAGTATAAATGAAGAACCCTTGGGGGTGTTGTAATCACAAATGCAAATAGGAAGGATTTAAATTAGTTGAATAGTGAAATTTTCGCTGAAAAATGTAACTTTTAATGAATGTTTTACAAAATAATTATAAACTCAATAAAATATGTTCAATTACTCCTCGATTCGAAAAAAATTATTAAGGTTTAATGCTCTTAAATTCAGATGGGGAAATCATGCTACACTAAATCAATTTGCACTTGATTCTGAGAGTAGTTGACTTTTTCTTTTTTCTCATTACTAGCGAGCAAATAGTCGATACCAACATCTTTGTTAGCATCCAATGAATCCTGTACATTATCATATCGCAGTAACTTTCGATTAAGGTTTGCTTCCAAAACATCCCAGGATGGAAGTTTATCTGTATCTCGGTACTCCTGATCAGTTATTGAGCATCTGCTATCTATGGTATTCCATTTTGGAGAATCCTCCCTGCTTATCATCTCTTCAGATCTGCTGTTCACGAAACTTCCGGATGTACTTACGCTGTCCCACATTGGAGATGTTCCTTCAAAATTGACAAAAGAAAATCAATAAAAATAACAACTACAAAACGAACTTTAATCTATGCTGCTTCAATGTAAACCAGGTTAGGATCATTTATTAATTAAACTAGATATTTTTCTGGAATGCTAGCATAGTAATGTTAGTATAAATATTAAAATATCATGAAATAGAATAAAATTTACCGCGAACTGCATCCCAAATTCTGTTGTGGCCCTTTTTGGATTTGCATCGACTGATCGATCGAACAGAAGACTTCCAGGATCCAATTGACGACGAATCCCAGACCGGAAGTTGGCTCCTTGTTCGTAAACCACGTGTCAACGTGTCATGCATTTCCAACATTTCTCGCTGAAGTTGTCTCTGATGTTCAGTAATAATACGGCGCTGACGTGTATTCGGTGAATACTGTCGAGGTGAATCACAGAGATTCGATTCAGACCTGCAGACAAAAATTGGAAACTCGAAACCAATTTCACGAGATAAAAGGTCAATCAAAGGTATAATATAGACAGGAAGCAAGCACTACGTTTCTCGTAGTGCTTGATTTCATTTTTTAGTGTAAAATATTTCTTTGCAGCAGATGTCTCGCTGTGCAATAGCAACTTGAAAAAATTAAATGGAAAATATTAACAATTATTTTCATCCTTGGTTTTTCTGAGGACAATTCAACAACTAAAGAAGTAATACAAGTACACAGATAAAGAACAAGGAACACATTAATTTTCATCTGACAGTGTTTAAACACTGAGTAAACTGTAACTTAACCAAGACTTTTTTGTAATGAAAACTCTGTTATGCTTTCCAGTTTTTACTATAAAACATTGACAATAAAACTTTATGAAAAATAACATTTTATCATGAATTTAATTTAAATGCTGCATTTCAAATAAGAATATCTATCAATGTTGTGTTTACTCTGTATTAAATTTCCTTTACCTAAAGCAAATTGTGAAAAACAGTAAAAGATCTCAACTGGATCGAAATTGTTATAGAGAATGCGACTCAGAAGTCATCGCTTTTGATCTTGTCTATCGTGGCATTGAACCATTATGTATTTCCAGTTTCTCCTTCTATTCGATCGTAATGGCCAACTTGAATTCGAGCTAATACTATGAACTATGTGAGAGATGATACCACAAATCTGGCCAAACCTGTCCTAAGGTTGTAATTGAAATGGGGTAAACCAATTTGGCTCACACCCACATGTCGTTAACGTAATTTGCCTTTAGTATCTATTCTAAATGTCGAACCGAAGACCATAAATAACTTGGACATCTATTAATTTCGACGTGCATGTGAGATTTTCAGTCTGTTATCTAATTTCAAACTTTCTATTGCATTAAGAGTGTATCATGATTTTAGAATTTAGTTTAAACAAATTTTTTCAGAATCTCGGTACTTATTAGTTTACTGTTCCCTGAATTTCTCGCTGTGTTTGTAAACCTCTCAATACAAAAAGAACTTTTTCTCTTTTCGCCTAAATATACATAAAAACAAAAAATAATAAATACTAATAACATTCCCGAGAGAAATGCCTTCAGATGAATATCTGAAAAAAATATTCGCTTAGTTTGTCGAACAGGATCGCTTTCTATTTTCTTATTCCCTTTTTTCTGTTCTTTTTTATTAATAAAACAACAAGGTTTTCTTATTCCATTTTACGAAGACGAAGTACTGTCATTGGAAATTAGAAACCTTCTATCTGAACTTTTTTTGTACAGAATAAAGTAATTTTTTTATTTGATATGAGTACTAAAAGAGTCTATAAAGGGAAATTTTTTTCGTTTATACCAAATCTTAATCAAATAATATTGAAAGCAAAAAAAAAACTGGTTTTAAAGTTGAAAATGATTTAAGATTTTTAAATTATTTAATATTTATTTATAAATTATAAATTATATTAAGTAAAAAATAAAAAATACCTAGGTGTGTAGGTTTCTTTGGGTGAATTAGACACTGATCGATCCGGGCAACTGGATCTTCTCAAACAGCGAGATGCCTCCCTAGCTACTTTCTGGACCATGTCAAGCATAGCAACTTTTTCATCCTGAGGGAGAAACTGAGCAACCTCTTGTAGAATCTAAATTAAAATTTCAACATACATCACTTTTAATAATTTTAATTAAAATTTGTCTATTCTGCTTGATACTATAAAGATTATCATCATAGCATCATCTACAAATAAATATTACATTTAAATACGTAATATAGTGGCATTTTTACACTATTTATTCACGCTTGCTTTTTACAAAAGTAAAACTAAATATTTCTTTCCAACAAATTATATCAAAAGATTTCCGTTGCCCGAAGGGAGCCCGAAGGGAGCCCGAATTCGGGGAATTGGTTGATTAGAATTGTCAAATTCTCGAAGAAGATGTTGATATGAATTACATATATTCGTAAAAATTTTCCCGAGAAAAATTGAACAAATCAAATCATTTTTGGGTTCTTTCTGTGTATAAAGTAAATCCTTAGATTTTCTCCAATAACTTAATTAATTTATCAACTAATTTTACGATTCATGAAAACCAATTTTTGTTTTACAATAGCAAAACCAAAAACCTCCTGGAAATCTTTAAAAATTTACTTGAATTAAAAAAGACATTAAATCTGATAATATAACTATCTTCTTATAACAATAAGATGCAAAGTGTCATGAACTTACCACTCTCATTAAAAATGCAAAGATAAATCTTATGAAATTTCTCAGGGAGAAATTGTTAAAAAAATGACCTAATCTTATAATGAAGAGTTTTCTTATAAACAGATAATGATGTCTCTGGCTTAATTGTATTGCATTATATTCTGTAACGCATCTCTGAATAAAAAAATCTCTTCAACGATGTTTTGTTTACTTCAAACCTCTCTTAGCTTTCCTTCATTCATAATTTTCCTTCAACGATTTGCAAGTACCTATTATACTCTCATCTCATATTCTTTTAACCTTAAACTGAGTTTTTTTCTGCTCTACATTTTCCAAATTATATTTTTTTAAAGTAACTTCAATATGATCTGATTATAAGCATTATGTGTATTGAAAATAGTTTAAATTATAGTTACATTATTCCACCGAAATTTCTAATTAAAATTTAATGTAAGCCCCTTAGGCTAAATTAGTTTCTCGACCATAATAATATTGTTAATAATGTTTAAACTCATTATTTATGTATTTTTTCATTTTATTATTATTTAGCGTCATTATTTTAAACATAATTTTACCTTAAAAATAAAATGTATCAAAAAATTTGATATTGCTCGTGACGAGCGTGCTTTTTCACAAACCTGAGTCAAAATATTGTCTTACAACTATTTTCTAGCATAATGTATATGAAAGATTAAAGAACTGGTTCAACTTTCAAAATCGATACATTTCCAATTCCTCCTTCCATCTGCTCCAAATATCTTATTACATAGATACATATATCCCTATTTTTCTTCAACTCGGATCGTGATAGAGATATTTGTATCGAAAAATATATAAGAATGCACTATTAATCTCAAGACTAGCTTTTCTGTAGAGTTGATTACGATCAGTTCAAAACTAAAGGCCACTTTAAAAGTAGATTAAAACTTCCTTCTTGGAACCATCGACTATAATAAGTTTTCACCCTATGATATCAAACCTGGATATCACTTCCAGAAGAGGATTAGATTATAAAGGCATTTAAATTCCTCCAGATTCCTCTTGTAAGAAATTCTTGAAGGATAAAAAAAAACTATCTTTTTAAATAAACTTTTTAATCATTACAAATATTGTCTAAACAAGAATCTATTTTATATCTACCATACATTATATTTTTAACAAAGTAATCAAGACACGTTTCTACTTTTATGAAATGACGGCAGGAATTACTCCCGTAATAATTGGATAAATTCGTCCCACTAATCTAATTTAAGTAAGCGAAGCGCATAATTAAGCTAGTACCGAGGAAAATCCAGAACATGGTCTAAATGGAGCTCTTGCGATACCACACTCTCGAGTTATTTCAAACGCATAAAAAATTCTTGATCCCAAAATTCTTAGGGTTATTTCTAAATTAATTCTTTGCAATACAACATTGAGAATTTAATCAATAAAAGCAGATTGCTAAATCTAAAAATATGGTTTCAATAAACAAAATTACTATATTAAATGTATAGAGAGAAGCTTGGGATGATAAGTAATAATTATATTCTTCTGACTTTACCTCCGGGAAACAAAAACTAGTTTTAAAAAAGGAAAATCGCTTTGTTATGATTATATATTTATTTATTGATTATATTTTATTGGAAATTTTATATGTCTAGTGAGCACTCAAAACCATGTTTTTATTATCCTGTCTGATTTCTTCCGAGCGAGAACCTACGTTTATTGACTTTTTTTACGTTTTTTACAATCTCTCACCATCTTTCTTGGTCTTTTGTTAAGTCTTCACTATGTTGAAGGATATCTGATGAAGGAATCTGTTCGATTCCGAAACGTCATATGAAATTTCCAATAAAAACGTCGGAAAGAAGACGTAGCAAAAGGTTGTTCCTTTTTCAATACTACTATATTGAAATTAAAACGGTGCGGTGAAACTAAAATATAATAATTCTGTGTTTTCATAACATTTCATTTTCAAAATTGGTAGGAGTTTAGTTTATGTCACATCGAATCTGGGTTTATATTCCATGCAACGTCAATATTATCCGAAGTCTGCGGTGTATAGTGGATATGGATACACTGCATAATAGATTATCTAGATATATAGCCAAATCTAGAGTAAGGAAATTCTCAAGGTGTGCAATGGCTTCCAAGATGAGGATTTACGGGGATTTGCTGAAGGATTTGTGTCTAACTTGTTACTGTGGTAAGCACTATATTCTATGAATAGAAACTTAGCCGACCACATGTAGCTTTATGTACATTGTACATATTGTATTCACAATTAGTAAATTGATTTATCAGATAATATACAAAATAGACTAACAATAACTACGCCGTAAATCCCAAAGATCAATTTTTTTTAACTTAATTCAAAGCAAATTCTACTTTCATTTATTCCAGTAAATTTCAGTATTAATTTTAGTAAATTATACTAACTTAGAGCAAATTAAAATGAATTTCAGTTAATTCTGCTGAATTTCAATCAATGACACTAAATTTGTGTAAATTTATTCAGTAAATTAAACTGAATTCAATCAATTTCACTGAATTTTAATAAATTAAGTAAAACTGCATTGAAGTAGATTCAATGAAATTCAAAACAAATTGTACTAAACTCAAGTGAATTCAGCTAAACTTAATGCAAATTCTTATTAATGCTAGTGAACTCAAAGAAATTAAAATTGAATGTAAGATAAAATCAATTAAATTAAATCACTTTAAGGAGGTGAAATTATCCGAGTTCTTAGCAAATTAATTTCACTGAATCAAGCGAATTATACTGAATTTCAGTAATTTATACCAAATTAAAGTTAACTCTAATGAAATTCTCTGGATTTAGATTAAGGCAAAGAAATTTAAGGATTTAAAAGGAATTCTAATAAGATCAAGTAAAATCAATCAGTCAACTTATTTCAATTTTAAAAACATCCAGTTTTTTTGTTGATCTACTCTCTGGAAATAATCTACCTCAGCCCAGATTCGAACCGCGAGCTTCTACTTTTTATGAGTCAGCGCGTTAGCTTGAACTGATTATACCATCAAGGTTTCAATCGATATTCTCTTAGTTTTTCTTGCTACCACGACAAGTATACTTGTCGTGGTGCTATAGCACTCTTCATTTAAAATCTCGAAAAAAAAAACTATTTGGTATTTGATAAGAATTTGATAATAAAATGTAAATGAAAATGTAAAGTGAAATATGATGTAACAGTGAATCTTACCCGAAACTTATTCAGAGTCACAAGAGCCGATATCAATCCTCCTGGACCCCTTTGACGACCTCGCCGACGATTCATAGAGATAACGTAAGTCAAAGGACTAAATTTCCTCAGTTCAACATGGCCAGACAGACCTAAAAAACAAATATCGATTTTAAACTTGTTCTCAAGTCATCAAAACTTTATAAATATCACTGATATCTACTTCGGAATATTTATAATGGCAATTTACTTCATTTTATTGATACAAATGATAAAATTTGAAATATATTTAAAGGTGAGCAATTCCATGTCAAATCGTCTGATGAATTTCAGCTGTTGTTAATAATTTTGTTTTTTGAATTTTGCAAACATTATTTTAGGGTTTTTCTTTCAACGCCTCAGAGAACAGATACTAGAATTTTCATTGAAATTACTAACAATAGCTAAAATTTTTCAGATGATCTGACATGGAATTGCTCAGTTGTAATGCTTTAAAGCCAAAATTACACAATTTTGTTTCAAAGAATGAAAAATTGTAAGTCACGATCCAAAGAAAATTGGATTGTTCAGCGTTCGTGTGATAGGACGGTATAAATCTTGATTTAGCAGATTTACACGTACTAAAAGGGTAACCGCGGTTCACTGGGGCTATTCGGAAATAAACGAAGGAGGCGAATGCGAAAATCTTTCTAAGTCGTTTTACGAGCTTAAGACACGTGAGCCGTTAAGATACCATTAAGGTTTGGACATTGAACTCCAATTTTTTGCAGCTCTCTTAGCACATTAGAGAAGGTCCATTATCTTGAGAAGAATTTTATATAGTTCTCAATGTTTTCATGCATCGTCTTAGAAAGGTTCTCTCGCCTTTCTTATTTTCCGAGAAAATTAATCGGAAAATTTCTTCATTAGATTCTCCGTTGGTTACGTGACCTGGTTTTAATTAATTTGCTAACTTCGAAGTTTATCGCTCACCACAAGTTCGTTTTTCGTTTAAAACTGCTAAGATGCTAAACTTCCGACTAGCACTTAATTAAAATTATTGAATTTTATAATAAATTATTGATAAATCTATCTAAAGAAAAGTGGTATAACGAAATGTCTCGAAAATCTCACACACAGTTGTTTTGAAAACCTGATTGGCTTTTGACCGACTTGAAACTGCTTCACTTATTACATTTGAAATTTAAAAATGAAATCCTCTACTAAATTTTAATTTATTTAAAACTGCTAATTTAATTTGTGATTGTTCTGGTAGTGAAGTATTTTATTTTCTTGCAAATACCGATGTTGAATTATATAATTTGAAAAGAGCATAAAACTTAATTTCAATTAATAAATAAAAATGATTCATTTTCGAAATATTTCAAGATATTTCAAGGAATTCAAAGGTCAGTTAATAAAAAACTCGGAAATATCATTTGAATAAATCATAACTTAATATCCTTCTCATAGAAAATATTTTCTAATTTTTATCTGAAATTTTTTCAATAATTGGGAAAATTTTCCAAAATTGAAAAACATCCTTACATTATTTGGTCCTTATTTTATGTTTGTTTTTACTTTTAGTTTATTTGGTCCCTAACTTTTGGAAAATTTCTTCAAATTTTTGGTAAAAATGTCCCACTTTTTGAGGAAAATCGCAATGTAAATGAGAGTACTTCACTGATTTGCCTGGGAGTCACTGAGTCTCTTAAATTTTGGGGAATATTCCCTCAATTTCCTAGAATTTAACAAGTTTTTGGGAAAAAGTTCCAAAATTGATTGGGAAAACGTAGGGGAAGGTTGTTTATAGGTGCTCATAATATAGGAATAAAAAATCATTTATCCACATATGAGATAATGCAGTCAGATGAACTTTTAGTAGCCCTTTTCTGATATATTGGCATATTTTAAGTATTAGAACTTATAAGTGAAGTGCTTAGTTAATTAAAATTTTATATTTTTCACTAATTTAGCCGTTTTCGGTGCAATGCAACTTAGTACTGAAAAAATGTAATATTTAATAATTGCATATAGCATGCCTGTTCTTTGGCTAGGTATCAATAAATTGCCAATACGATATTCACCTTTTTCCTCATTTTCAGAAATTGACTTTTTCTTCTTTAGCAGTGTATCAGTAACTGTAATCAGATTAATTCTGGCTATGGTGGCCCTTTTTACTGCATTGCTGATATTCCTAGCTTTACTCCAAGTTGAAAAAGCACTTAGTCCTTTATTGTCTGCAAACGTCAGGTTGTATCTAAAAAATGGTTTCGTTTGAAAATCTAGTTATAATATATCAATCTATAGGTTATTATTAATTTATAAATATTGAACTTTACCTTAAAATCTTATCAGACGTAATAAAAACGAGCTTTAATCCATTATTTGTTTGTTCAATCATTCGTGCTACGTCCTCTGACCAGTTCCACCCCTTCGAGAGGGACTCAACAATTCCATTAGCAGGTGATATCTCCTCTGTGGTCACTAGCTTGCAAAACATGGCCAACGAACGCATTTCCGCGTTGTAGATCTCCTGTCTCTTTTTCCAGGACTCTACGTGCCAGGCGTTTTCGTGAGATGAATTGAACAAGTTTCCAAGATAAGGGCGTAAAATTGGCCCCAACGTTTTTCTGTCCTGCTCCATTCCTAGAAAAGGAGAATCACCTTTGTGATCTTATTCACCTTTAATCACTTGTCGTAGCTATAGAAACCATTGCTTACTAATAACTAATAATGAATACTAATTATTACTAATAATAATCTACAAATGTTCGCAGCTACAATACACTCCCACTAAGTACCCACTTTATTGGGCGGTAGGGGAGTATATAAGGCTCTTATTAAGAGCCCCCAGTCTACGCCTGCTGTCATATTTTGTTCTAACCTTTTATAGTCTATGCTAGTCCACATTTTAGTCTCAATAAATCTACACAATTATTTGATCAAAAGAAAAAAATCATAAAACTAAAAGTAAGACATAACTATATAGTAGTAAATTGAACCTCCAAAAATGAAAATAGTATTTCCCTTTACGTTGTTTTGAAATTTGTCAAAAAACAAACCAAGCTCGTGACATGTATGAGAATTTTCGAATTGGGACGTGCTTGATATATATTCCAAACGAGGAGTGGCAGACACTCATAAGTATGAAAAATGTCTGCGGAGGGTAACAGGTACATATCGAGCAGTTACTTAGCGAGAGTGTACTGTAATACATTCTGTTCGCAGCATGAAGTTGGTTTATAGTGATGCTTTTATTTTTC
>CAKNWU010324434.1:12305-27715 GCA_932072015.1 Andricus quercustozae
TTTAATCAATTTTAATTTATATCTCCATCTAGTCTGAAAAAGACGAAATAATTTGTCTGTATTAGATGAATTTAACTTTGATCGATATTATAGATTTTCGTTATCCACAGTATGTGTGGTCGATTTTCTCAGCTGATTGAAGAATTGCCATCTCTGATGATAATACAGATTCCTACTTGAATATTGTGTAACACCTTGCTAAATTAGCGTATATCAGAAAATTAGTATCTATCTCTGATCCCTCTGTAGCTCAATTGGTAAGAGCACCTGACCAGAAATCAGTTGATCTGGTGTTCAAATCCCAGTAGAGTAAGAGGAGAGCCATCTTTTTTCCTGATGAAAATTTGAATTTTGGAAGCAGAAAAAATGCTGCGTAAATGGTTTCTCTGAGCGAGTTCAACAAGCTCGGTTACGATCTAACTTTAAAACTGTAATTCGTAATATGCTTGCGAGTCATGGTATCGAGATGAAGTTCAATGAATGAAGTATATATTCTTTGTTCACAGTTAGACGAATTCCGCACGATCTTGTCACACTGTTCATAATTTCATGATGATTTCCAAATATTTTTTTATTGAGACTCGCAATCACTCTGAAACTGATCTAAATTTTGACTATTTATCGAAATTTTTTGCAATTTGGCCTGTAAACACCTTACATTTTTTTAACTTCGAACTTTTTTCCTCTGATTATACAGCGATTTATTTCATTCTCATCAAAATCTATTTGTATTACTAGTTTTTAAATAGTTTTTGCATAAATTAATTGTTAAAATAAACAAACATTTTTTTATAATGAATCACACGAACTTCACACATGCACATGTTAATTTCGTTGTGCTTGCAACCATTATCTTCAATTCCTTATATCCTTCAATTCAGAAATAATTATAAACCAAAAATGTATCTCTTCCCAACTCAATAACAGTGTTAAAAATACGAAACTTCCCTAGGCGAATGCAAAATTAAAACTTCCTCTTGAAATTCAGATTCGACTTAAATACTTAAATGACGTCTCTTTCTCTTTTTTATCTTTTGCAAAATTTGTAAGAGAAAGAAGATCAAAAAAAGATACAAAAATGTACTTCCTTCTAATTAAATTAGAAGATTAAAAACAAAAGAATCTTCTCATTGATCTTCAGGAAAATGTTAAAGATAAAAAAATCTTCCCCGCTTCAACTTCATCAAAATATTAATCGAAATTTGGAAAATACAAAGAAACTCCTTTTTCCAATCTAGAAAAAGAACTAAAAACTGAAATGTAGCTAATGAAATTCTGATTAGAAATCTTTCCCAGGAATTTCCACATACCTTGAATTATTTTAAAATAAATGTACTTTAATTTTTACGGACGCTTATATTGAATTTTTCTTCAATTCCAGGACTGATTCACGTATAAAATATTTCTTTCTCCAAATTTAAACTTATAGACTTGCATTATTTTCAAATGAGGCAAGTTTTAGTAAATAGTTTTTTTCTTCTAAATTTGACATCTTGCAAAGTCAATCTATTAGTATTTCCTGTTCGGTTATTAAATGTGAATTCCATTCTTTCCTAAACTCGAATCTTTTCTATTTGAATTCTTATTAATTTGAATAGAATTCTTAATTTGAACTGCATTTAAAACAGAAAACATTCAAATTCTTTTGGTTAGATATTTATAATAGATAGATGATTTTATTATTTTTTATTAGGTTCTAATAACTATTTCATGCAAATAGAAATCTAACAATTAAAGTCAATTACAATTTAATCCTATTTAATTCAAAATTTAAATCTAGAAATTCGAAAAGAAAATATTAAATTCTAGTTAATTCTAATTCAAATCTAGTTGATTTAACTTCGAGTCTAGCAATTCAGAAAGAACTATAATTAATTCAAGTGAGATTCTAGTCAATTGTAAATTATTGCAACTTGAAACTAAATTTTATTTACTTTAAATTAAATCATAGTTCATTTTTCAAGTAAAAATCAATTCTATTTAGGTATTTATAAAGGGTAAATGCTTTTGTTAATAATCATTTTATTAAATTTCAATAATTAGTTCATGCAAATAGAAATATACGAATTTAAGTTAATTACAATTAAATCCTAGTCAACTCAACATTTAAAGCTAGTAATTTGCATAATATTCTAGCAATTTTAAGGAATTCTAGTAATTTAATTTTTAATTCTAATTCATTTAAATTAAATCATAGTCGATTCTTCAACTGAAAATAAATTATAGTTAACAAAAGATCGAATTTCAATTTTCTGGTCCGTTGTTTCATTTTAACTTAATTCTTTTTCAAACTTGTATCTTTTGCTTATTTCAATTTTTATCAATCGAAAAATGAATATAAAACTCTTCGATTTCGGACGTTTTCGACGTTCAAATATTGAATCAATATGTATTACAAATTAAAATGATAGTATTTTGAAAGATTTTTCTTTCAAAAGTAGAAAAAAGTAAGTGTCAATTTTTTTCCTCTCTTAAACATAATTCTTGGTGGCAAATTTGTCTTTTTGATTTGAAATTCTTCTCTTTTTGTTGAAGGTACAACTGTGTGTTTGAAGATTTATATGTTTTGTTTGAGAATTCAACTATTTTGTTAAAAATTCGCCTTTTTTGGTTAAGTTCAACTGTTTTCAATTTAAACTTAACATGTTTTTGGTTGAAGTATCGAATATTATATTTCTTGTTGAGAATTTATCTTCATCGGGTGAAAATTTAACTATCTGGTTGAAATACTTGGTTGAAAATTCATTTTTTACTAAGGTTTATCTGTATGGTTGAAAATGTAACTACATTGTTGAAAATTCATTTGTTTTTTATTCAAAATTAATTTTTTTTAACTGAAAATATAAATATTTCATTTTCCCTTAAAAATAGATCTTTTGTTAGTTGAAAATTAATCAATTTGGTGACAAGTTCATATATTTCGTCTTTTCTGTTGGAAAATTCACCTTCTTGCTAGAAAATTCATCTTTGGGGTTGAAAATTGAACTATTTCTTTGAAAATACAACTATTCAATTTGAACAATCTGAAAAGTCCCTCTTACTAATTTTAGAAGAATTTAGTTATTATATTTCGAAATTATTATAGAAAAATTTGTAAATAAGTACTTATTCTGATTTCTAACAGAGCATTTTTAACATGGAATGGGAATTTAAAAAAAAATATTTTATGTTCAGAACTATAATATTATTAACGAAATTCGCTGTTTTAAATCGAAGATCACTGCAATCTTTTAAAGTGTTTAGAAATCTCTCTAAATATTTTTAAATCATTTGAAATCATTCAAATCTTTCGAAAAGCCGGTTTTCGTAAAATTTATATTATTTTTTCAATACTTAAAATGGACCGTTCTAATAAAAACTATATAAGTTTCAAGTAAACAACAGATTCATTAAATTTAGAACATCATACACTTTGTGATATCAGTTTTAATGAGTTCAGTAAATACAATTTTTTCATGAAACAAGCTCTAATTAAATGTAAATGCACTCCAAGCACCTTCGAAACGGAAATAGTCAGGGCCGCCTGAACCGTTTACAATTGGAATCTAAAATACTGCGCAATATACTCGACTGAGTATTCGCGCACTGCGGCCCTTCCGAGGCAAGAGTCGCAACATTCTCTCACCCTGTCCTCTAATAAACGGCGTGGACCAGCAGTTCTAGGTGTTTTATATGAGCAGATAAAACACTAGAAAACTAAGCTTTTGGATTGACAATTTAACTATATGATTTAAAATATAACTATTAAAAATTGAATTATTGAAACTTCAAGAAAACGCGAATTTGGTATTAAAAACAACTATCAGAAATATTATATTTATATAATTTTACATGATCATTTCATGAATAAACATTTCAGTCCTTAACATAATAAATTTGAATAAAGTCGTTTTTTTCGTGAAAATTTGTGATTTGTAACAGGGAATTTCCATAAATCATTTTGGATTTCATATAAATTTTCAGGTTTTATAGATTCCACTTAATTTTATCATTTCCAGCCTCTTATAAGAGAAAGAATGGAATAAGTAGGAAAAGTGCAACAAATATAGAAAATGTAGGATAATCAAATCGACCTCCTAAGATGGACAGTTGGACTGTCCGAGGAGATCAAGTCGACTATATGATATTACCCAATTGGCCCTTTTTGATTAGCGATTCGACCCTTTATAATGATCAATTCCGCCCTCTGTGATGATCGGTTCGACTCTCTATGAAGCTTGAGTCGACCGTTCGAGATAACCAAGTCGATACTCTGAAATGATCGATTTGAACTTCTTGTTTTAACCTTCTAGAGATAGTCGCTTTAGCCATCTGCAAGGGCTGTCCTATAGTTGACTCTGCAATATAGTCTGTCTGCACATCTAGATGACCAAACTGACCTTCCATAAAGTAAAGCTCTGCTTCTTGTTGCAGATTTAAGTTTACATAATTCAAACCCTGACGAAACCGTTTGGGTGATTCGAAATTCGAATATATACTTTTCCTAAAGATAAATCAATTTACTTGAGAGGAGAACTTTCTAACAATCTACCAATGCCAACTGGCAAAAAACGTGTATTATCAACGTCGCAATGTTGGAGGGTAATAGAGGACTTCGAGGAAAGTATACAATAAAAATATCCAACTATGAACGGCCAAAAATTTGGACAAAAATCAGATCTAATACAGATCAGGTTTCCAATAGTAAACAGATCCCCTTAAGAAAGAATTACCTACATAGGCCGATCCAGAAGTACGTAACTATGTATTTGCTATAAACTACTTCGTCGAACAAGGTTTTATTAATTACCGCTGTTAAATACATAATTAATTGTAAGAACTTCAAAATCAATTAACAATTGAGTAGCTATGTGATAGTTATTTGTTCACAAAAAAGGTATCCTAAGAAAAATCTCGTTGGAACCTAATAAGTTCCGATGACGGTAACGATCCCAAAGACGAGGTCACACCCGACTTAGTTTAATTCCATAAGGTTGCATGTTAATTTCAATTTCATCTCTTCTAAACCTGGCGGTTTACGGTGTACAGACGAGATTTATTTAAATCCCATCAATCATATATCGTCATCATCATTATGTATCACTAATCTTTAAATATTTGCTGAATAAATGAATTTTTAAAATAAGCAAACATTTTTTTATAATCATCCACACGAATCTTAACACATGCAGGTTTCATTTTTTTTTTTTTTTGATTGCCAAAATTATCTGAAGAAAAATTTAAAAACTACAAAGGTTTTCCTTCTGCAATTGAATTAAAATATTATTCACATTGTGAAAAATAAAGAAATTCTCTCTTCTAATTCATAAATTAAAATTATAAACCTGAAACTTCTGTCTTCTAACTCAATAAAAGTGTTAAACATACAGAATGTCCCGATGCAAATTCAGGAATAAAAATTCCCTCCTGCAATTGAGAAACAAATTGTAATTGAATAAAAATATTAAAAATTACAAAATTTCCTCGTCTATTTTTTTTTATATTTTGAAAAACGTACGAAATTAAGAAGATCCTCCTCAACACATTTTAAATATTAATCGAAATATTGGCGAACTAAATTCTGAATAAAATTCCTCCGAACAAGGTGAATTTGATTTTTAAGTATTTTTAAATCATAGAAATTTCTACACACTTTGAAATATTTAAAAGTAAGTTAACTTCCAATTTTACGGACGCCCATGTTTAATTGTTCTTCAATCAAAGGACTGATCCACGTATGAAACGTTTCTTTCTAAAATGTCAAATTTACCAACTTGCATTTTTTTAAATAAGGCAAGTTTATAGATTAAAAGGATTTTGAAATTCGATTTCGTGAATTTAAAAAAAATTTTCATTTGAAGATTTTTTTCAGTTTAGCATACTTTTTGGTAGTATCTATGCGCACCGGAAAAATTTATTTTATTTCAATTTCATTATTTCCCAAACTAGAATCTTTTCTATTCGAATTCCTATAATTTCGATAGGATTTCTAATTTAACCTATATTCCAAACAGAAAACTTTCAATTAATTTTTTAAAGATATTTTTAATAAATTAATTCTTGTATTGTTCATGTTTAAATTAAATTCTAATAACTAGTTCATGTTAATAAAAATGTAACATTAAGTAAATTACAATTAAGTCCCTGTCAATTCAAAATTGAAATCTACCAATTCAAATAGAATTCTTGTCAATTTACAGTAGAATTCTATTTAATTATAATCAAATTCTAGCCATTTTAATGGAATTCTAGTAAATTATATTTAATGATAGGTAATTTTAATTTAAATCTAGTTAATTTAACTTTAAATCTGGCAACTTAAATATGGTTCTAATTAATTCAAGTGAAATTCCAGTCAATTATAAATTATGGTAACATCATTTGTCAACTTAAATCTTTCTCAAACTTGCATCTTTTTTCTATTTGGATTCTTATTAGTTGAGAAATAATTTCTGATTTAAACTATTTTTAAAACGGAAAATTGAAAAAATTATAATGTTTGATAATTTTTAAAAGATAAATGCTCCTATTTGCTATTGTAGCCCACTTCGATGGCGGATATCTCTCCTCTATAACAAGAGCCAAGATACCTTTCTGCAGATAGGTTGAAGGCTGGTTTCATGTAGACATTTTGGTAGCGTTGAAAGCACTCTTTAGACCCCTTGAACCAGAGGCTGTCCAGCATCTGCCTCAGGAGGTGCCATCAAGAGAGACGAGCGACATTTACACTTTCCAAAAAAGGCTCAGCAATAACAGCTAGTGGACCTCCGACCCTACCCTGGTATGAGAATTCTGAGGTCGTCTGGTTTCTCCGTAAGAGGACAGAGTGGTCTGGAATCAAGCACACCTTCGTTTTGCGACAGCAAGGTGTTCACGTCTTCATAACTAAGGAGTTGGTCTCCGATAACTCGTCTGAGATGATACTTCACTGAACTTACTTCAGCCCCCCATTTTCCGCTAATAGTGTGAACAATTTGCCAAGCTGCTTCAAAGTTAAGGAGAATAGAGCTCGGAGTTCCGAGCTAGCACCCTTCAGGTTGGTCCCGCAGTCACTGCGGAGGGTAGCACAAATGCCACGTCTTACGGTGAATCTCTTGTAGGCTGCGATGAAGGCGTTTGCTGTGTAGTCAGTGACCAACTTTAGATAGAACGCTGAGGTGGAATGGTAGACAAATAGGGCTATGTAAGCCTTGAGGGTGCGAACCGCCCGCCCTTTCCAAGTTTTGATGATAAGTGGTATAGCATAATCAATGCCAGAGTGGAGGAGTAGACATTAAGGTGTGATGCGATTAGCAGGGTATTGACCCATTAACTGCTGAGCTCGCTTTTTTTATATATCATGCAGCTGATTCATTTCCAAAAGACAGAGCTAACTGAAGCTCGTCCGAATAGAATCCAAAAGTCATTTCTAATGAGTGACAAGGTAATGTAATGTTGGTCGATGAGCATCTGAGATAATTAGGTGACTCAAAGGAGACTCTCTTGACAGGATGAACGGATGGTTATAATTCCATGGAAGATCTAATGCTTGAACCCAGAAATGTTTTACTCCTGTCAATTCTTGGGTTGTGATAGGAGCCTTACACAGTGATTCCGCTTTTTTCCTCAAAAGGAAAATGAATCGCTTGCAGAGAGCTGTGAGCCGCAGGAGTCGATTCAAGCTCGAGTATTTTTCGAGTAGATTCCAATAGGTACTAGGCGGACTTACAGTAACAGCAGTTGCTTTGACAGGACATTCTTCAAGATTTTCCTCAATAGATGGAGCTTAAACTTGTTGGGCCATGATGAGAATGATTCCTGAAACCAATCTGGACCAGTAAACCAGATACGATCCTGAGAGAGTTGATTTGGAATCAATTCTCGATCAAGGCGCAATCAGCAGGATTATCTTTACCTTGTATGTAATGCCAGTTTGTTATAGGAAGAGCTTCTTAAATAAAGCACACAAGATTGTGAACGAGCTCCTTCCATCGAGATGGATGATCGCTGATCCAGGTGTAGTATATCAGTATTTAAGAATTGTATGGTATAATGAATCAGCTTCGTGATGAGGACAGCTGATGATAATTCAAGTCGAGGAATCATCAGTTTTTTCAATGGAAATAGCTTTGTCTTAGAGCAGACAAGAACCGTTTGAACCTTATCCTCTTGGTCGATGGATCTTATGAACAGAACAGCAACCGTAGCTTGCTGAGATGCGTCACAAAAATTATGAATCTTAAGGGAATTCTGTGATGACATTTAAAACCATCGACGAAATGATATAATTTTCAGAGCTGGAAGTTGCTGAATAAATTTGATCCATTTTTCGGACTGCGGAGTGGGTAAGGGATCATCCCAATCCAATTTGAGAGGCCGTTGGGTGATTTTCTTCATTTTGTGTAATTATCCAAGTGAAGTGGAATGTACCAGAAGTTGGATTCCAACTTATTCCCAGAGCGTGAACAGTAGTGGCTTGGTCAATTGGTATATAAGTTGGAATAATTGCTGATCTGTAAGTACACTTTGAAGACTTTCTGAATCGTTGCTTATCCACTCCTGAAGAGGAAAGCCGCCCGCCAAGCACAAGCGCTTTATCTGTTCAACCGAGTTCTGAGCTTGTTCAATGGAATCTGCTACTCCGATGACACCATCCACGTATCTGCCTTAACTGAAAGTGGCTGTAGCGAGTGGGAACGTGGAGTCTTCATATTCGACGAGCAACTGTATGGTACGATGGACAAGATACGGGAAATATGCTAAGCCACATGTCACTGTAGTGAGCTGGTATGAGTGCATTTCATTAAGTTCAGTTTTCCAAATGATTCTCTGTAGATCCCAGTCGTGCGAATGCACCTTAATTTGCCGGTACATTTTTTCAATATCTGAAGTGAGAACATAGTGAACTGGCGAAACCAGATCGAGAAATCGATAGGTTCAGTGTGAAGTTAAATTCCTGTATGCAGAATGTCGTTGAGTGATATACCGGTAGAAGTGAGTTTGGACGCAATGAACACTACTCGAAGCTTGGTTTTCAGAGTGATGAGATAAAGTACTCCATGATGAGGAAGATAGAAGACCAGACTTGGTTCAGGACTTCCGACTTGAACTTGCTTCATGTGATTCAAAGTTTCATACTCACTTAAAAAAATCTTAATAGGCTTTCTGAAGAGATGGATCAGAGTTAAGTTTCTTTGCTAACCTTGAAAACATTTTCAGAGTAGCCGATTTCTGTACCATCTCAAGAGTGTATAGTCTCAAATGGTGCTCACACTCTTGACCTTCAGCTGACAAAGAATTTTCTCGTGTAGTTGGCATTTCATCCAATTTTCGAAATTTCTGAAGAAGTTCGCTAAGTTCTTCTTCAATGGAGACGTTATATCCTTGGACTTCAGATGATGATGAGCAAGCTTTTGCGGGACCAAGGAGTATTCATTTAAAAATGGTAGCTTAAGCTCCAATGACGATGTCAATCGGTTTAGATGATTGGAAGTCAGGATCTGCCAGCTGGAGATCTTCTAAAAGTGGCCAATTTACTTTTTCACTTTTGGCACTAGAAAAATCAGCTGTCAGTTCTGGAAGAAGATGAACGGTCATCACGCACTCTGCAGAACTTAAAATAGGGTTTCAACTAGGCTAGCGGTTTTGATAGTCTTGGCAAGTGGAGACGTTCAGCTAGTCTCTCAGCGAGAAAAGACCCTTGTCGGAAATTACGATGAGTTGAATACCATTCAGAAGTTTCTTCTTTTCACAATTTCAGTACGACTTTGAACTGTCCGTACAGCACTTGCCAGCGGTAGTCTGATCTTCAGAAGCGTGATGAGCCTTGATTAATTGTTGATTTGACTAAACGATGGGTCTCCGCGACTTTTCCACGGCTTGAAGGATCAGCAGTCTCGTCATCAAAAATTCGTTGAGTTGCTTCCATGTTGGAGGGTCTTTAGACGATCCTAAGTGATGCTTCCAAGCCTTAACTGACTGTGAATCCAAGCTTTAAACAGAAACACTAGGATGTCATTCCACATATGTGGAGCTGAATTGATTTAGAGTCCTTTATTTTCATAAAAAGAAACCAGAGCATCCCAGGATTTTTGGAAATTATCGGTGGTCAGTGCGGTGTTCTTCAGAAGATGAGCTGCCGTACCCTTCAAACTTTGTTTAAAGTAATATTGTAATAAGTATATTGGTGACAGATTTGGATTTGCGATTACTATTGAATCGAAAATATCCTTGAGCTGAAGCCTTGAGATCCAGATTGAACCCAAGGTGATCTTTTCCCGCTATTTTGGATACATTCAAGTAAAGAGCTCATCTTCTCGAGCGCTTCAAGATAGACTTCATGCGTTTCATTGGACAGCTTTTCCTTAAAATATTATTTTTCTAGCAGACGTTGCTTTTCCGATGTTTCCAATTGTCTCATGGCGATCCTGGTGCCATCATGATTCTGTGAAAACTTGGATCATGATTCCTTGAGAGCGTTCCGGCGAGTTTCAACGCGATGTGAAGAAATGTTCGAAATCCCGATAGTGAGAGTGCCCGCGCAGCGGGAAGATTTTTCATACTGATTTAGAAAAACATGAGTGTTAAAATTCACAATTATAATTTCATTTCCAAAATCATTCAAATTATTTGAAAGCCCTGTTATTGTAGAATTTATATTATTTTTTTCAAGCTTCAAATGCGCAGTTATAGCAGACACTATATACAATTTCCAAGTGAATGACAGATGTTGTTGAAACGTAAAAAATTATATCATTTGTAATATCTCTCTTAACGTGAATAACAATTTGTCCGACGTAATCCACAGTCGATTCCAATTTATTTTTTTTTTTAATTCTATTTGAGTTTATTTTTTCCTGGTACGAATTTTATCAGAACCACTTTCCTGTCTAGAAACATGTAATTGTTTTTTTCCAAAACGTATCGAGAACAAAAAAGTATTTTCCATACTATTTCAATATATTATCTCAAATATTGACAGGGTATATTCCGAGACGATCATTTTAGATTTTTTGGTAGAAAACTCAACATGATCCAAGTAATAATTCGTTAGATTTTCGAAATTTCTTGCCCAAAACAGAATTTCTTGGAATTTAAAAATTATTTTTGTTTTCAAACCAAAATTCAGTTGAATTTGAAACATAAATGGTCCAAATTTAAGAAATAGAGAGTTATTATGCTTTGAAATGATAATAGAAGACGTTGCAAACAAATATAATTTTAACTTAAGGCAGGGAATTTTTTGAAATAAATGTTATTGTGACTTGGAACAGGGAATTTCTGTAAAGAATTTTAATTGACTTGCAGTGATCGCGTGTACTCTTAGCATCGAACAAATCTTCTTTCAATTCAATGCATTCTTATTTATCTGCAAAAAATTCAATTTCTCTCAAATAAATCTAAATTACGTAATCCACATATATGAATAAATTACTTAATTTCAATAGTTTTTTATTGCTTCAAAGAATCGAGACTAGGTTCTCAGCACCTAAGAAATCATTTCTTTGACGCAATAATCTTCAAAATAACTGCAAAAAATCTTTCTTTGTATTAATGAGATATCACCAAAGTAATGATTTCTTTTAGTCTTTTGACGAATTGACTAATTACATTTTTTTCCTTGAAACCGACTTTAATGAATTGTCAATATCTGATAAGGAGAAACTTAACGCCTGCGATTCAAGAGATAACGAATATAGGATACGTGTTCTATATAATTTAATAAAGCACTAGAATATGCATCAGTTACATTGTTATCTAAATTCTTCATTAATACGCTCATTAGTTTTTTCTCTAATTCTAAAAGATGAGGATAGTTCCTATTCTTGTGTTATCATTTTCGTTTATCCTCAATTCTATTGGTGAATATAATAATAAAATATATCTATAATTTTAAGAACATATCGCAAATTACAATTTGTCCGACTGATCGATATTCGTAAATATTTACAAGCTCTCTACCCGATGGATGATTTTAAATTCCCGGCCAATTGATCATTTTTCCGGTTTAATTGAAAAGATTGCAAACGATGTTATTCAATTCAAACGGTTTTTGACGATTTCAAGAGATTTATAAGAATTTTAAAAGATTTCTGCTTTGGAACAGAATTCTGAAAGTTAATTATAATTCTTATCTTCAACCGGGATTTTTTCAAATTCGCTTTTTCTAAATCAGAATTAAAATTATTTTCCAAAATTCCCGTTCCATGTAAAAAATTTCCCGTTCTGAGTCAGATAATAATGTTTCACGAAAATTCCTTATCCTAATTTTTAGATTATAATTCTTTATTGGATTTACCTGTTTTGACATCTCTGAGCATTGGATGATTTCTATAGTCAAACTTCTTTTTCTAGCAACTTTTAAAATATTTTATTGAAAACCGCAGAAATGAGTAAACAAATTCATTCATTTAAGAATATTATCCCTTTCAAATAAAAAACATGTTACTTTTTTAAATTTTGTCATTCGAATAAAAAATTAGTTTAGTTTTATATGTTCCCCTTTTCAAGTCAAAACATTTTTACTTAAATTTTGTCCAATCACATCATAAAAAATTCGCAATTGTTTAACTTTTCGTCTTTTAGATAAAAAAAGTAAAAAAAACTATTTAATATATATTTTTTTAAGGTAAACGACCGAATAATCGTGACCTCTGTCCCAGTAATCGTGATGCCAATTTTCTTACTTTTTGAATAATTTAAAATAATTTAAATTCTATTGGAAACTATAACATGCTAAAAATAAACTTAGTCTATCGTTAAATGTTACTTTTAACATATTTTGTATCGCTTAACGCCTCACAAGGCATGTAAAGGTGCAAAAAAAAGATTATTATTATTTTTCATAAATAAATTAATGCGTAAAATTAGCGTCTGCTTTATTTCCGGTGTTTGAATGCATTCATATACTGATAATAAAAAATGGTTACAAACAAATTTCCTTATTTCGTTTTTGGTTTTTTTTAACCTATAAGGTTCCTTTCCTCGGCGAAATATAATTCTTGAGATAATAATAAGCGATTTTGCCGAAAATAAGAACATTATAAGTAAAAGAAGCTCAAACTGTGAATTTGTTTATAAGAATTTAAAACAATTTCTGTATTAAAAACTGCAATATTAGTAATTTTGTTTTAAATAATTATTCTTGACGAACAACATAGATAGATAAAAGTTTATTTTTCCGCCTGCTGTCCATGAAAATTTGCCTCGCATACACCTCCATGTTTTAAATAATTTTTAAAACATTGCGTTAAACTCGTCGCCCAACCTAGTAAATTATTCCTAATATTTTTTCAAGTATAAAATAAATTGCACGCCATACTCTTTAAATCTGAACCAAGGACACGCCAATATCACGTGATTGCTCAGTAAACATTAAAAATGCTTACCAGTGACATGGAAATTTTTGCGAAGCTATAAATATGAGATTCGTCGCGTGCGGTAATTTATCATCATAATCATTCTCTGAAAAAAAATAAATATCAGACCTGCATAAACCAAGCTTAACAGAAACTTATTATTCGGATTTCAAAATGTTGAAAACAATTTTTTTATTGTTGTTAAAAGAGGTATAAATCGCTAAAACCGATGGTAGCTGAAAAAAATGCAGCCCCCACCTCACCCGCGAGTAAATATTTTTCTTGATAGGTGCTATCCAATAGGACAACATGTGGCTAATCCAAAAAAATTTTTTGGATGATCCAAGTAAAAAATTTTGTAAATCCAAGAAAATATTTTGCTCAATCCAAGAGAATATTTTAGTTAATTAAAATAAGAGTATTTGCTGGTCAGAGAAAAGATTTTGATTGATTTAACCAAAACTTGTAATTCATCTGACCTTAAAGGACGTATCAGAATACATTGTAAATGGCTTACCATGGAATTTTGTCATGTTGTGAAAATCTGTTTGAATAAAAAGTAGTCAATGCATGAAACTTATGCCTACAAAAAAGGGATTCGTAGTCCATTTAATATAGTATTTTCAACTTTTAACATATTTATATTTTTATTTTAATTAGAAAATGAATATAATAGTAGCAGATTGATGAACTGTTTTACGCGCCTCTCGCGTGATACACGCACTAATTTCATGTCCGTAGATACTCTTCTTTTTATTTACAATATTTAAGTTATATAATGCTGTGGTAGTTTTTGTTTAACGGCTGGCGGTGCACCGAGTGCCTCAAGGATATAAGTGACTATTTTTTGGCCTCTTTTCTGGTATTTTAGTGCCAAATCGTTATCCTGCGGACATAACCTCACTTTCAGTGTTCCTTATGCGGAAGTGCTGCAGTTCTTTTCTCTCACTTTTTGATTGACCCATGTTGACTTCGTCTGTGGAGCTGTAAAAATAGTGCAAATCCAGTTCACTTTCATGTTTATCTTTTTTTTGTGTGAAATTTTTCGAATTTGGTGACTCTTATACACGTGGTCAGCATAACCTCACTTTGTTTCGCCACCGTTCCCTACAGTTTCTGTGACTACAATGCTACTATAATTGACCCATGCTGACTTCGTCTGTGGAACTATACAAACAGTGCAAATCCAGTTTACTTTCACGTTTTTTTTTTGTGTGAAATTTATTTTGAATTTAGTGACTCCTATACACGTGGTCAGCATAACCTCACTTCGCTTCGCCACCGTTGCCTACAGTCTCTGTTACTTTAATGTTCATATAACAGCTTAAATATGCCAGACACAAGAACCTGTAAACAATGCAATACAGATATTGCAGGGGACTCATGCATTTGCCCCTGCGGTGTGCACTATCGTCCTGGATGCATAGGCTCCTCTACCAGCCAAAAGACAGGGAAAAGAAAATGCTGCGGCCATAAACCAAGGTCAACATCTCCTATCTTCAGGAACGGCAAGCTCGTGGAGAAAAAAATCTGAAACTTATTTTCCATCTGGGAGAGCCCAAAATAATCGTCAAAAGACTCGCTGCAACTCATCCTTCCAAGGTCACCACTCATCACACAACTCCAACTTAGGTAGTACTCATACTCACTCCGCAGATGTAACACTTTTAAATGATATTTCAATTTATTATCAAAATGTCAGAGGTATAAATACTAAATTTAAACCTCTTATAACATCTCCTGATATATGTAACTATGATATTTTGATTTTTTCTGAGACTTGGCTAAAACCTCAAATTAATAGTGCTGAATTTTTTGATTGTGAGCTTTTTGATGTTTACAGAGACGACAGGTTAAATAAAGGGGGTGGTGGCGTCCTTATTGCCACTAAGACTAGAATTGTCTGTGGCTCGTTAGACGTGAGCTCTGTTATTCGGGTATTGCCTAAAGTGAACATCGTTGCCATTAAAGCTATTCTTGAAAACATCCCTTTTATTATATTATCAAAATTTTCAAAGGTACTGGAGATGTGCGTGTGCGACCTACTCTGGCCTTATGTAAATCCCATCTTGTCCTCCGCTCAGCACGGCTTTG
>CAKNWU010324442.1:0-12251 GCA_932072015.1 Andricus quercustozae
GATAAGGTCCATAAAATAAATGAAAAAACTTTCTTTTCACCTTATGCAATGCATCCGATTGTTTTGGAATGCGAAGCAAAACACAATCATCCTTTCGCAAAACAATTCTTGAATGAGTCTTTTGAGTTGGACCTCGCTTTTTCAAATTCGCGTTAATTCTCTCTCTAGCGAAAACAATTTTCGCATCTTTCTTACTACCTTCTGATTCGGGAAAATTGATAAGATCTTGAATTTGATCAGCAGGTCTTACGCCCAAATGCAATTCGAAATAAGTATATCCTATATCGGAGCATAATGTGCAAAAAAACCGACCCAATTCTTTCATAACCCTCTCGGCTGGGCTACTTTTAGGACGTCTGATTTTACAATAAATTCCTCGAATTCCCGCTTCTCGCAACCTATGGCTCCATTTTGGTGATGTAAATTGGGATTCATGATCCGCTAACACCATTTCGGGCTTACCCATTTCTGGAATGTAAAAATCGAATAATTTTATCAAAGCGATATCAGCGGTTTCCTTTTTAATAGGGTACAACTTAACACACTTTGAGAAAGCACCAAAAACTACCAAGATATATTGAACTTCGCCAGTTGATTTTTGCAACGGTCCATAACAATCAACAGTAACTAGATCGCAAGGTTCTTCTAAGTGGACAATATTATATTGACATTCCATCTTTATATTAAGATCTTTGACTCGTTGATACAAATCACACGAAATAACAAATTTGTTAATATCACGATTCAAGAATATCCAATAATAATATTGTCTTAGATACTTTGTTGTTTTGTATACATAATTTTATTAGCCAGAATCTATTTCAAACTGCAAAACATCTATAACAACCATAACAATAAAATAATTCAAAATTATATTGTTGAAGAACAATACTCCAACGAATTAATCCAGTGTTTAGATATGCTGTTGTATTCAGAAATGTAAGACCCTTGTATAATTCCTTTCGGTTGCATTCAAACATCGACTAACAAGAGGAATAATAATCATTGGCTTTCATAACTTCAAACGCTTCATCATGTTGGTTTTGCCAAATCCATGGATTTTTCTCCTTTAAAACATCTCTAAAAGGTGATAATATATTAGCGTGACGATCAGTAAGCTGACGATAATACGTACAGATTCCTATAAATCGCTGTAATTGGTATCTGTTTTCACGTTTTGGGAAATTTCTGATAATTTCAAGTTAACTTGAGAGTAGCCGAATTCCATCAGTTGAAAGCTCCTAACCGAGGAAATTAACCTTTTTTTTTGACACAAAATGGATTTTTTCAATTTTAATGTGAAATTTGTTCTTGTAAAACATTATAACTGATTATGTTACTTCTAAATGATCATAAATTGAACTGGGGGTATCTATTACAAAATCATCGATGTATAGAGTCAAAATCCTTTCAAATTGATTACCGAGTGCAAAGTCTAGTGATATCATGAAAGCTGAACCTCCTTTTTTTTTAAACCGAATGGAATTGGTAAATCTTTGAGTCATGATTGACTATCCCCCTGCATATTCATATTTTTTGCATGACTTTCTAAATTTTCCCTAAATTTGATCTTTTGTATGTAAGTTATACTATCATCTCTTTTAGACACTAAAAGTCTCTCTGAGGGTATCCCGCCGAACGAAACAAACCAATCAGGTACAGGAGCTCCCGAAATTAAAATTGAAGAATGCTCATAATCTATTATTACTTTATTACCGATGAACCAATCGTTTCCAAGAACTAAAAAACTAGAAATTCCTGCCCCAACTAGAAAAGAAGATTTTTATTTACGACCACCAATTACAATTTCATAAATAATGTTGTTTTTTATTGTGTTAGACTTTTTTCAGATAACTGTTAATAGTAAAACATTAGACACCAGCAATTCAACTAACTTTCCATGTTGAAGCAAATATTATAAAATTCATCAGATATTGCAGTCACTTGGCTGCCCGTATCAATTAATGAAGATCATTTGCTAAATTTCAAAAATCTTCATAAAAATTTCGGCGTGACATTTGCATTGAAAACATTGCGCCTAATTCAAGTTTAAATTACCGCGATAAAAATTAGATTTAATGTGATTTGATTGTATCGGTAAACGAGGTGGTGGAATACCCATATCAGGTAATTGTCAAAACCTCAACAACTTCTTCAAAATTATTACAGTTATCACATGATTGACATTGAGATACTTGTAACTGTCTAATTTTTGTTTTGCTATTTTCACTTCATGAATTGCTATGAGGATTAGGTTGACTGGGTGCTTGCTTCTTTTGATTGCTAATTTTACCATTACAGGTTGAATCCAACTGCGACAAGGCTTGGCTAATTGTGTTAAAATCAGAAAAATTTGCAGATGCCCGAACTTCTCGAATGCGAATTGAACTCTGTTTCTCTTAACTCATTTAAAAAATAGGATTGCAATTATCTTTATTTGTTTCAAAACGTTTCGCGAGCCAATTCGATTTAATTTTTACACGAATCAGTATCGACTGAACCATGACTTTGCTCGACCTTCAAAAGCAATATCAAGAATATACAATCAATTAGTATCCGGTATATGTTTTAAAGCATAAAATTTTTCTAATTTTTCGAGAAATTGATTCAGATTTTGGGGTTCTACAAATTTAGTTTTTTTTTTCAATATTCATTGCCCGAAGGCCATTAACTAAAGTCTGTATAAGATTATTCCCTATATCTATATTTTCAGGATTCTCTTGCACTAAATTTCTATGTTGCACGACTTGAGTTCGTATTTGTGTCAACTGATCATCTTGATCGTCATTGATTTGACGTAAACGTCCTATTTCCTAGCGCAGTTGCTCGAGGCTCATCGCATTTATTATCTGTTGATTTTCGTGAGACGTGATACTTGATAAATTTCGCCTCGCACTAAATTTATCAAAAGAATCTTTGCCACCACGTTTATGATTACCTAATCCTGGTAACCAGGAGCCACCTGAAGACCACGTAATGGGAACAGTTGTGTTTATGATATCAGACATTCATACGAACCGGTAATACCCAGATTTTATTTTATTTACATGAGACTCTAATCGATAATTTCATAATAGACCGGAATTTCGGTCGTGCCCTTGCTTTGTGTGCCCAAATGTATGGCCGTGAAAAATTACAGGAATTTTTTTCCCTCGATTAAAACGACCATTTTGTCGAATTTATCTGATCCTACAAAATATGAAAAGATTGTAGGAATTAAAATGCCCCACTCTGATTTAATATTGAAATCTCACAAGACTTTTAAAAATTTGACATAATACATGTTAGCAGTTTTCCAAAATCATTAAGCAAAATGTCCATTATTATACAGGTACTTGGAAGAACACAATGAATTTTTGTGTCCCTAGTTGCAAATCCCGGAATGTCCAAGCGCATCTGTTTCCGCAGAATGTAGCTGTTGGAGAAGAATGGGTAAAAGTTATTTGCAACCCTGATCTGGTGGAATATTCTTACGCCGAGATTCGTCGCAAACAGTGCCGGGTTTGGTACCTGCACTTTGCTGAAGGCTCGTTGGTACCGATCTTCAAAAAGCCTCGGCTAAGAGATACTGTCATTCCGACTTTAAATTTGCCGAACAGTCCTATTTTGAGATGCGTAGTGCCGACGGACGTTTCGGAAAACGAACTTGAAAATAAATGTTTTCTGAATGTGTTGCCGTCTGAGCTATCGCCCCCAGTAAAATACAAAAGGTCCCCATGCGTTCAGGAATTGAGGAGAAGTTCCCTAACTACCCCGCCAGGACCAGGCCATGGAAACCGTGCATCTCAGAATTCTCCGAAAATAATATCGCTTGATCAGCAGCAGAATTTTAACGCAGGTAGGAGTGCAGTGAACTCTTCTATTGAAAAAAAAGGTGATAAAAAACAGGCCGATGGCAGTTCAAATGAGTTGAACGATGCGTTTATATTACGCAAGAGGTTTCGTTCGAGGCAGAATTCTACCGTAGAAAAAGAAATTAAGAAGGTTCCCAATGAAGACTATCCTACAACATCATTTCCTGCATAGAGCGTATTGTCTTCAGCCGAGAAATTAGTTGGGAACGTCACAAAACTCCCTTCGGAAAGAACAAGTAATGTTGATTCGTGTAATGCACGAAAATTGATTCCCGTTAAGGATAAGCCTTTGATTCAAGTCATTACGGACGAAACCCGATCCGCCCTCTATTGTACATTGGAGGTACAACTTGAATGCCTTGCACGAATTATGGAAGACTTTGAAAAGCAAGGGTTTCAATTACATGGCGACCGGATATGTCAATCAAGACACAATAGAGAATTTTTTTGGAGGAATACGAAGTCATGGAGGACGGTACACAACTCCTAGTTGTTATCAAACAGAGGGACTTATGAAGGCGCTTCTAGCTTGCAGTCTTTCAGCAAAGCACTCCATTGGAGAAAACTGCCTTGGCGATGGTGGCAAGGCGTTAGGATCATTGAAACTTTTCTCTAGAAGCGAAACCACTAATGCAGAAAATGTTAAGGTTAAGTCTCACGAGTTTGATGAAATGTCACATCCAGAGAAATCACGTACCGAAAAAAGGTCTTCTTCAGGAACTGCCATCCAGGTTCAATGTGATGGTAAACCTCTTCCCGATCCGCCCTCTCGCTGTACGTTGGTTGCTGCCAAATCATATTATGACATTAATGTTATATTTAAATATAAAATATATCTATGAAGATATTCCATAAATAAAAATAAAATTTCTGAATTGGAAAATACCCGAATAATAAAATTTCACAATTATTAAAATCCCGAATAATGAAATTCCCAAATTGAAAAATTTTCGAATAATAATAATATTTCCGAACTATAATATTAACGAATTGTAAAATTCTCGAATAATGAATATCCCAACAGTTTTTAGTATCACTGAATTTGGAAAGTCCCGAATAATAAAATTCCCGATAGAAAATTGCCAAATTGAATAGTTGACCCATAAACACAGTATTTTCGGAGAAACTGACGGTGTTTTTCTGCCTTTGCCAAGCGACGAATTGTGTACGCATTTTTATACACAACTCCAGAGATAATAATTTTAAGTTGCTAAGTATACTATCCGAAAATCAACCAATTCAATTTAACTACAAAATTAAAAACTATAAAAGGGAAAAATAAAAATTTCAGCGTTCAATATGTAAGTTCAAAACTCTAAAGTAATAACCATTTAAAATTACCGAAATTATTCATTTACTGATATATCTACTTCAGATAGCTTAATTTTTATCTTTTGGTTTTAAACTACATTCCTTATTTCAAATCTCTCTTTTGAATTATTACCCATATCATTGTGATTGAATTAATGAGAATATTTATATTTTAATATCAAGAATAATTTACCTTCAGATAAGCTGTTGATGATAGCTCCTAGAGAAATTGGTGAAATTATATCAAACTAACAAAAAAATTATTTCCTATGCGGAATCACTTTTTTTACATAACTTATAACAATCAACGAACTCTAATTGACAAAATAAGAGAAATAAGTGGAAAAGAGCTGTACTGAGATTTTTTGAATTTCGCGGTAGTAAAAACCTGCAGCACAATCTGGCCAACTTAAATTCTGAACCGGTGCGTCTATAATCATTTAAAGAATATTTAAACTAAAACCAAACCTTCGTTGATATACAAAAAAGAATTTCAATAGGAATTCTTTTATTTTTGTTTTAACAAAAGACACTTGTTCGCCCTAAGGAATCGAAATTCGTAATGCAATTTGAGGAAATGCTTATCGGAAATCGGAAAATCTAAATCACTCTAAATTATGCAAGGGGAGGCAACATAAATTGATGAGGACCCAAATCTAGCTCCTACCATAATTTTATCATTAAGAATCAATCCATCAAAGAGTAAGTGCGAGACAAAACAAATTTCGGAATTGAGGAATTTTGAGCGAAATTTTAAAAGGAAAAACGGAAAAATGGCTCTGAGTAAACCCATTTTTTCAATTCAGAGTAAGAATGCAAGTGGAACCAGCCAAGAGAATTTTCAAGTAAGGAAAATTATACTTGATTTAAAAAGAACGTGGGTTTTTCGGGCGTCTAATGACGCAGCATAAGAAAATCTTTGTTCTTTTATATAAATAAGATGCATCAAGATCAATTATTTTAGGAATTACTCCAAATTGATCAAAAGGAAATAAGGGTGGGCGTTGCGGTAATCAGGATTAGAATAAATAAAAAAGGGCCGCTTGGTGGATAAGTGGGACTGTACTAGTGATGGGTTCAAGAACATTAAATGTGTGTTAATTGTAATTTATGAATAACTTTATTTTAATATTCTATTTGCTATACAAAGGAAAAATTAATAATAAAATAAATAAATTGATTTTAAATACTTAATCGATCAATTTGAAATTCAATAATGATTAATTTGAATTAGATTAATTAAATTGAAATTAATCTTGGGTTTATCACTCTTGTGAAGGCTTACTGAATTCATGTTCCCTTGGGCATTACCGCCTTATTCTAAAAAAGGGAGTCCCTTATTACAGACTGAGAAGAAGGGAGTTATCACCTGGGCCCACCTCTCGTCCGAGGTGTTTATTGCAAAGATCCGCTCCAAAGGACGAAAAAGGGCCAGATGGCTGTGGAGGTGTTGGCATTGCGGCCAAAGAGGTCTACTTGGCGGAAGAAAATGGAAAAAGGTGTGTGTCCATGACATGGTCCAGGAAGACCTAGATCTAGACCGCCCAACGAACTGCCCTGCTTGCAAGGCTCAAGTGTTTTTCAAAAGGCCACCCAGCGCATGCTACGCGTGCGCAGCCCTTTTGAAAAGAATAAGTGGGGGACATAACCGGATTAAGGCTTTTGTGCACGTGGGAGAGGAGGATATGAGGCCCATCGAGCTCAATTGGCGTGACATAATTAGCCAGGTGTGCGAACCAGATGATGAGCCACCGATCAATGTATTCATGAAGGTAGCATTCGCAACGGGGGTGGGCAATCCTAACTTTGTGCCAACTAATCCTTCCCAGTAAAATGGGTGACCTGCGGATTTCATATTCTCTGTTATATTTAAATGCAATTTCTGATTTGTTTTGATAATTTTAATAATTTTTTGACTATTACGGGGCAAAATGTGCATATGTATACATATGTACGTATATGTATGGGGAGTGAGTCAGACATTTTTATTTTTCAACAATAAAAGCGAATGTTACCCGTTCAAAGCTCTTTATTACTTCAAAATTTAAAGAAAATTCCATTATTGGAGTGTAAAGATTTGTTTTAACTTGAATAAGTTGAACCAAAAAGGGCAAATTGTTCGCTCTCTCCTCATACACAATAAGGGTCATAAACCCAATTTAAAATAATTTAATTGTGTAAAATAATATTACAAGTTATATACATATGTGTATTTCCATTCTTAGATTCATAATGGAGGGGGGGGATATAAAGGAATAGAAAGTATTTTTGCGATAAATTATTACATACCCTTTTTTTTTATTTAAACATTGTAATAGGCCACTGGCCGAGTTGAGAACCCCGTAATGTCAACACTCATCTGTGCGTTCTTCCACTCGAATTTTCGAGAGAAAACTTGAGTGAAAGGCCTGTAAGATTAAGTGTCGATATTACGGTGTTTGAAAACGACGAGTTTGTTCAACCTCGTGACTCATGCCGTTTGTCCCGGCTCTCTCCCTGATCCTCTCAAGGCTGCCGGTAATGGCCCGTAAATTTCTAAGCACGCGCGTGGCCACGTGCTTCCCTCATGTTACGCTCCGTTAGCCGTTTGGGTCCTTGCTTGGTCACGTACGCCGGAACGTTCTCTCTCTCTCACTCCTATGCGCGCTTCCTTTTCCTCTTCAATTACCCTCTATTTCTTTCCTTCCCATAGACCTCTCGCTCCGACGCACTGCCTCACAGCGAAAAAGGATCTCAACCGGCGGGCGCAATTTTCAAAGAACCGTCTATGGAAGGACCGCCTTGGATACTTGATATTGTTAGGGATAAATTAGTAAATAGATAAGAGTTAAATACCTGTTTTTATATCAACTAAGCTAGTTAGAATACGCGATAGGATCGTAGAGTTTAAGCATATTTTTAAGTTCTTTTAAACAGTTTAGTTTTAAGATAAAGTATTTTTCTTCTAGGCTTAGGATAGAACGACTATTCGGGTGTTATTATTTCACTGTTAAGAAATTCAAAAATATACTGTAGTAATAACAACTCTTAGCATGTAGTTTAAATTTGAGCAATTTTTATTAATAATTAATATTTTTAATTCTCATTTTAAAATTTAATAAATAAGACTAATTTCGGCTCGAAATGGCCGACGACGCGCGAAGGCTCGGGTAGTGGGTCGAGGCAGTCATCCCCACCGCTCGGCTGCGACTCCGTTCTCGCGTCTCAGCCAATCGGCGGGCTCGCTGCCGTTCCCACCGCTTCCGAGACCTCCGTGCCCGGTCTGCCGAGAGCCGAAGAGAGTCCGAATCGTCAGTCGTTTTTACGAACTTTCCGGAAGTCAGACGTCTTGTGATCTGCTATCCTCTTGTCAACAATCTCTCTATAGTAAATTAATAAATCGAATTATACGGAATTTTTTCAAAGTGTGCTTTCGTCAACCATCATCCTCCAGTGTGAGGAATCCTTTCCTTTCGGATCAATCCGTTTAGCGACTTCTCGGTTAAGTCGTCGGGTCTCGCGTCGGTCAATGTTCGTGCCGTGTGCCGTTTCCGTGAAAAGAAAAAAATCTCTTCGAATTCCGCGTTTTAACCTTGATCAAAACTGTCCACGAGATTGGCTTTACGCGCCAGTCCTCTGGTCAGTGGAGAAATATAGCTTCATCGAGGGATTTGATTCACGGGAATCTTCGTGCGCGTCCGATCCATTAATATTCTTAGTTTTTCTCACCTTTCCACGAGATTGACTTTACGTGTCGGTCCTCTGGTTGGTAAATTAGTGCCGCGATTAGTTAAAAGTTTACGAGAGTTCGCGCGTGTGTCGGTCATCTTAGAATTCTTTTGCTGACCACGAGATTGGCCTTTAGTGCTGGTCCTCTGGTCAGCGGCGTCGGTTTCGCGTTAATTCGACTCACGGGAGTCTGTGCTCTTTCTCATCGTCGGTCGTCGTGTGTAAGAGATTGGCCTTCAGTGCTGGTCCTCTGGGTACCCGTGCGTGTTGTTTCAATTTTTTTTTTACGGTTAAACGAGAAGTAAAGGTAATTCATAATAACAATCGCCGGATCATTCCTTCGGGACTCGTGACGTAATTTAAACTCTTTCGTTCTCTTATCGGTTCGTGAAGTCATCAGGCCAACGAGGGGCCGGAAGAACATGCGCGTCGGATACTAGCGGAGGCTCAGCGTATCGCGGCAGCTCGAGCCAGGCGGGTCGAGCAGGCTCGGCGATTAGCCGGGGAACAAGCCCGACGAATCTCCGAGGCAAGTCAACGCGAAGAAGAGCGGGCGCGACAACTTGCCGCGGAACGGCGACTAGAGGAGGAACGGGCGCGTCAACTTGCCGCGGAACGGTTGCTCGAGGAGGGATAAGCGCGTCAGCTAGTCGAAGCGCGACGCGTCGAAGAAGAACGGGAACGGCCACCCGTCGCGTGCCCGCGTCGTGCACCCGGAGTAGCAGTCCGGATAGGCGGACCTCCGTACGACCCTCAAGTGCCGGCACTTTTTCCGATAGGGCCGGAGGGACAATTACTTGATATCCGCCGGGGTAGACCACGAACGCATGATCCGCGTGAACGTAGGCCGGCCATCGTCCGACAGGAACCGTTCACTTTACGTTTGCCCGAATCTTATACGAACCCGCGCTACGTGTTTCCTCCGGCAAATTTAGACCGAGCACCTACTACACCGATCGTAGTAGATTGTTACAATTCGCACCCGAGCTCGGGCGACGACGTGTTGTTCCTCGCCGCGGACGGGACCCCCGAGACATTCTCTTCTGGGCTCTCCTCCGAGACCCTCTCCGGACGCCGCGCCGAAAAGGTCACCACCGAGCGATCACTCGCCCGACTCATTCCTTCCGGGTTGGCGAGCTCGTTCGTGGGCCACCTCCACCTAGGCCCTCGGGCATCTCCACTAGCCAACGCAACGTATCCCAGGGCATGGGCCAACTCGACGCATGGTTAGCGTCCTGATCCAAGAGCAACGCCGCCTCCCGGCCATCCCACTCCGGTTAGTTCTCCCTACCATCCTCCTTCGTCTCCTCACATCAACAATCTCCCCCCCCCCCCCCCTGGCCATTCTTTCGCTCCCACTATTTACTGGGGTAATTCTGTAACCTCCACGATCCCCGATCGCTACTTAGGTCCTATAGACTTTCCCCATTAGCCTCCCCCCCCCCCGGTTCGTAAATGCCCCCCCCCCCCAACTAACTTCCTTGCAACGGGGGTAGATATCAACATATTAAGATGATCAGATTTAGGTTTTATCCACTCCCAAGCGTTAGGAGGTCTTGAATGCAATCATAACCAGGATTTCTTTGCTTGTGCTGAAATTGAAATTTAGACAATTTTGATGAATTTAGTAGGTAAGTCCAGAACAGAGTAAATTCAAGTAAATTCGATTAAGCAATGTAACTTGATTGATCCAAAATACGAATTCCTGCAATGGGACACTCAGGAACCGACACATTATTATGCTCGTAAAATAAAAAATGTTTATGATAGATAAGGCGGGTAAAATAAACACATTAGTCACGACTGTTCCACTCGATGGATGAACTACGCCTTTATGCCTTTTGCAGGACATTTCCTCACGCTCCGCACTTCAGCATTTGTCCGCGAATATTTCCACTGGTGATTTCCCCCCCCCCCCCCCGCACTTCCTCTCGCAGACTACTACAGCATTGAGTTAACTCCCCTGTGATTAATTCAGTAGAGAACATTCCCAGATGCTTTAGTTTACCGCTGACTAGGAGAAAGACATTCTAGGGAGGGGTGACGTGGAGAAACGGAAATTATGCAAAAATTTGTTCCATGATGAACAACTTTTTGAAATAAGAGGGAAGATGTAGCGTCATACGACTTTTTCGGAGGTCTGATGACGCCATCTTGTGGCGCGGAATAAACTTAATTCAAATATATTGGAAAGAATCTGATTTTTTGTTGGTTATTACAGGAAGAAATTTCCCAAAACGATATTTTGGGGAAAAAATACGAATATTAATTTGGCAAATAGCCAATACCTTGACTGGTGTTAAATAAGGTATAATTTCAATGATGGGAATCAAAAATTTGTGAATTTTACTTATGGCCTATTGCGCAATGAAAGGACACACACACTCTCTCTCTCTTTCTTGCAAATGGCTGATACATAATATCGTTATGAATCATATTAAGGAGGAAATAAGGAAAAAACAAAATTGTCTAGATTTAGCGACTTCCGTTCGCCAAGCGGGCGCCTAGAATAGGGGTAAAATAGAGTTAGTAAGGATGATTCAAATTGGGCAATTTTTAATCGGTTTAAACTGCTTTCAATCCTACTACGTGTCTCCGAGGGTAAAAGCCGGCTTTAATCTTATTGGTAGTTGATGGAGACATGTAAATTGTGATTGGCTGAAAATGTCGCCATTATGCGTAAAACCCCTCTAGGACTGCCTGATTAGAAGATTATAAATATATGTGCGAGCGCAGGCTAGCTACTGAAGTTCCACGTTCAGGGTCTCGAGAGTAGGTAGCAGAGGTGAAAGTGGACGTTGGAAAAAGAAGGCCGAAAAACCATGTTTTTTTAGACGTTTTGCCCTCTAACAGTTAACAACAATTTTTTAGGGTAAAATTGATCATATCGCTGAATTCGGAAGATCTTCAGCTTTCAGTTGCTTGGTGAAGAAATAGCATCCAAGTGTATTATAATGTTTTCTTATTATATCTTTCCCCTTTAACTTTGTATACTTTAGTTTCAATTATTGAATCCATTTGTAATTGTTCAAAGAAATATTAATTTACTTTGTGAAACTTAATTCATGTAGAATTGATTTACTTTTAGTATTTTTGGTATTTATCCTCATACCAGTTTTCTAGTTTATATTTAATTAGAATATAAAACGAGGAACCATCTTTAATTAAATAAAATACAAGATAAGCGCTCGTACTTGCGAGCGAGGTCGGGTGTCTGTCCGTCCGTCGTACTTTTTTCCAAGGAGGGGAAGTGAGGGGTGAAAAGTGGGTGGCGTAGAGGAGGGGAAGTTTGCGATGGGGACGTTTCAACGACGTGATTAGTTTTTTTTTTACAAAATAATTTAATTAAAAAATTAGATAATGTTTTTTCCAAACAGA
>CAKNWU010324470.1:0-12230 GCA_932072015.1 Andricus quercustozae
CATAAATTGCTTGAATTCCATGAATTTTTTTAATTTTCATTAATTCCTTGAATTCCTTGAATGCCATTAATTCCACGAACTCCTTGAATTCCACGAATTCCACGAATTCTTTGAATTCCATGAATTCCTTGAATTCCAAGAATTCCTTGATGCCGTGAAATCCTTGCATTCCATGAATTCCTTGAATTCCACGAATTTCGTGAATTGCATGAATTCCGTAAATACTGTGAGTCTTGTGAATTCCGTGATATCCTTGAATTCCTTGATTTCCATGAATTCCATGAATGCCTTGATTTCTATAAATTCCTTGTATTCTATGAATTTCGAGAATTCAATTAATTCCGTGATTTCTATGCATTCCAAGAATTCCTTAAATTCCATGAATTTCTTGAATTCCATGACTACGCACGATTTACATATATACTATATATTAGCAGAAGTTTTGGCTCCGTCCGAAAATTTCTTCTTTTTTGCGTAGAACGAGTGTCCTGAGAAATGATTTACATTTTTGTTTTGTTTTGTTGAAATTTTTCGGCTCAACATATGTCAAGATATCCAGACGCAAATACGATACAGAAGTGTTACTGGATACTGGACTTGTATTGTAAAATTCTAATACATGTGAGGTACCATACTAATCCCAGCATTTTCAGACTACAACATTATGTATTGTTTCGTTACCTTACGTTTCGGAAATAAACTTCCAATACATTTATTGGAAGTTTCCAATAGAAATTTTTAAAAGTGCAGATTTGAAACGTGATACGTAACTGAAAAGTTTGGTCAAATTTTTAGTAAAAGTAAAAGTGAAAGATATCGGGTGTCGGGAAAGAACAATCGAATTTCACCCGCAAGTACATATGATGTATTCATGCCCGATATATCGTTATCGTATATTTCTAACACAAATCTTCCCCCTCTTTCACTCTAATGTGTTTTTAATATCGAAATATCGCTATTTTCAAACCGTTACCAATATCTGGGATATGGGTATGAAAAACCCAGAAGTGGCTCGCTACTTTTACTACAGTGACAATTTCACTAACAACCAGTAAAATATCACTAATTATATAGAGAATTCTCACTGATTTCCCGTAACATTTCTCAAATGGAAAATATAGATCTTGCTCTTGCGGGATGACTGGCAATCAGGGAGAACTTTGCTTTTAACCAGTGATATTTCACTATTTAGTATTGCTGAATAAAGAGTTCAAGAACAAGAATATATAATTGATTAACTTCTTTTTTTATTTGTGGGTTCTGTGTCAACGATCGAAACTTTTAAATCGTTGTGGTAGATAATTGAACGAAAGGGGCTTTGATCATCTTTCCAGTGACAGTGAAAATGTACACATTAAACGTACGAAAATGAGCGCGATCCGATTTGTATGCAGTCACATTTAATCCAATCTAATCATAAATATGCTCTAACCCAATTATATCTCATTTTAATACGATCCTCTCGTATTCTACTTAATCGTTTCCGAATCATTCCAACGTCTGCCTAGATTATCCTGCCCGACTCTATTCAATGTTATGCGATGTTATCCGATGCTACTTTATTCACTTCGATTATTTTCTATCCGGACACCAGACGAAATGATTTCCAACAGATGTGAATAAGTCCCACCCTTTTAAGCATACGATTTTCTTCTTTAAGAAAATATAACGCTCGATTTCTTGTTGCAGAGTTGAGTTCACAGACTTTAAACCCTGAGCCTGATGTTCCTCGTTCCAGAATCTCTGATTCTCATGACAGACATCATGCTTCGGGTTCTTCGACCAAATCTCCGCCTCCTGCCGAACCTCCTGTTCGTGACAGGTCCAGGTCTCTTCCTGCCGCTCATTCTTCTTCATGCATACTTGGATTTAAACTGGAAGAACTTAGATTCATTCGGCTCATTCCCAAAACGAATCCATTCCGGCGATTTGAAATTCGAAGATACACTTTTCCTCACGATATACGCATGCGATTAAGAGATTATGGTAAACCTCAGTCTATGCCAACCGGAGAACTAACTGTATTAGCAACGTCCAATGGTGACGTCGTTACAATAGTGGAGGGTAGCACAAGACTTCGTAGAATATATACAACAAAAGTATACAGTCAAAAACGGTCAAAAATCAACATCGACAGCGGCGTGTTTGAAGAAATGACCACAGAAGAAATCCAGGAAACTCCAGTAGGGAAACATTCACCAATTATAAAGTGTTTTAAAATAGTGAAGGTAAACGCCTCTCCCCCACATCTGATCAGATTTCCAATACTGAACTGATTCGAAAGTTGGATTCCGAGATATTATCGACTTTATAATTTCATACGACGAAGTCCATGGATTGCAAAGAAAATGTACGCATTTGTCTCCTAAAGGCCAATTTGTAATAATACTATTTGTTACCTAATTTTATTTTAGAAGTATTCAACTTTGGCACAATACTTCGATATTCATTTCACCAACAGAATATCGATTTTTATCATATTTCTAAATTCCGAGGGCACCGGATCATTTTTGGGTCAGTTTCATAAAATTAACTAACGACGTATGATCACAGAAGGAAATATATGTAGAACGCAAAAGCATACTTTTACTATAAAATCCTATTTTTTTTTTTATAAATGATTTATTTAACGTCCCATCTATATCTAGTTAATTAGCGACAGGTACGATATATATGTAAGTTATGAATTTTACAAGTTAGAGTTATATGTGTATGTTTTGTTAATGTAGAATTGTAAATGGATACATTGCAAATGAAGTTGATACGGTTCTTCCATTTGTGTATTACTAGACTAAATGCCTTGTGTTTTTCCTTTATATTAAGGAGGTTAGATTTTCTTCTTTAGGAAAGTCAATCGTTTTTTTAACTTCGGTATATATCCCTAGAGCTTCTTGGAGCGAGTTTGGGATTTTGAGTTTACGCCGAATATCACAAAACTTTGTACATTCGATAATTAGATGATTGACACTGACTACACAGTTACACTAGTCACATTTTGGGGGTTCGGATTTATCCAGGAGGTACTTGTGCATAATCTTGGTATGTCCGATTCGGAGTCTGTTGAGGAGAACTTGTTCTCTTCTGGTGAGTGTTTTCCACGAGGGGTGATTGGGGTTCTTCTTCTGGATAGTTGGAACGTCATTCTGAGTTTTGTTGTTGCTTTGTCTCCAATATTGGTGGCAGATTCTTTTAACGTAGTTTTTGGCATCTGGTAAGGATATTCGTAGGTTTTCCTCTTCGACTGGTAGCGAAGTTGCGAAATTGGCCAGTATGTCTGCTTGTTCGTTTCCGTTGATATTTTGATTTGAGGGGATCCATATGGCCGTGATTTGTTCATTTAGTTGCAGGCATTCAGTATAATTTTTTTTTTTGGATTTGTTGGATCCTATGATCTAAAGAATTTCTAGTTTGGGTGGCTTGGAAACTACTTAATTAATCACTGAAAATAACGAAATTACAATCAGGTAGAATTTTACATAATTCGTAAGCTTTCATAAGAGCTGAAAATATACTGCTCGAGTTTGGGAAACTAAAGTAGTATTCTTGATTTCGTGAGTAGACAGCGCATCCCACTCCTAGATCTGTTTTAGATCCGTCAGTAAAGAGATAGGTTGAACTGCTGTAGCTTTGTTCGATGTTTAGTATAATTTTAACATTGATTTGCAGCGATATCTTTTTTCCAATTTTTCGTTAGCCTGAGGTCTAACTTTGGAGGAAGCAGAGACCAAGGAGGTTCTTGGCTAAGGACATTGTGTTGGATTAAGGGTAATTGGGTTGATGTTACCGTTAAGTATTCTTCTAATATTTTGCTAATGGGTTTTAGGAGACATGATCGTAAATTGGTTTGTTCTTTTGGATTCTTTGAAAAGAGTAGTTCATGGGTTGGGTTTTCGGGGGTTGCTGCTATCGAGACTGCTTGTTTTAAGGTAAGTTCGAGTCTTCTGTTGCTTACAGAGGGTTCGTTTATTTCTAGTCGAACTTTTTTAGTTGGGCTAGTGTGGAAAGTTCCGCAACATATTTTTTTACTTTTTTTTGCTGAATTGTAGATTGTGGACCCGCAGTCTAATTTTAATCTGATGATGGCTTCGTAGGTTAGTTGTAGGACGCTGAGATCGGCTCCCCAACTCCTATTAGCCAGGATTTTGAGGATTGTGATCCGTTTTTTGCAATCATCTTTTAGTTTGAGTATATGTGATCTCTATGTTAACTTTTGCTCAAATAATAGACCTAGTAATTTGATTACTTTCACTCTCTTGAAGTCTTGTTTGTCTAACTATAAAGTTGGGGTTATTTCTGGAATTTTTTTACGGGACAAAATTAAATACTTAGTTTTTGTTTGAGAAAATTTATATCCGTTTTGTAGGGACCAATCTCATATTTCGTTTAATGTGTGTTGTAGGGTTTTCACAGTAGATTTGAAGTTCTTTGCTTTACAGTATATGGTCTGGTCGTCTGCAAATATTGTTGATCCTACGGGTTTTTCGATTCTGCGTATGATGTCATTGATTGAGATAAGAAAGAGGGGTGTACTCATGACGGAGCCTTGGGGTACTCCATTTCCAGGGTGAATCTATTGGACAGTTCACCATTAACTCTAACATGGATGTACCTCTGATGGACATAGTTTTTGATGAAAGCTAACAGATAACCGTTAATTCCTTCTTTTTCCAGGGTTTTAATTATTTGGTGTCTCCATGTCATTTCACATGCTTTCTCAAATAAGCAAACTGTTATAAGGTGCTGATTATCAGAGAATGGTTCACTGATTTTAGTTTGGAGGTTAATAAGTGGATCTAGGGTGGATCTTTTATGTCTGAATCCACTTTGTTGGGGAGCGAAAAAATGTTGTTTTTTTTTCTAGATAACACCTGAGTCGAGTGTTGATTATTTTCTCGAATAGTTTGCATATTGTGCAGGTTAGAGCGATTGGGCGATAGTTTGTTGGATTCGTGTGGTCTTTGCCAGGTTTCGGGATCGGAATGACTATTGCTTCTTTCCATTGCTGTCGGAATTTTTTATTTTTCCAGATCAGGTTGAATATTGAAAGGAGGTAACTTTGTCCAGAGTTTGGTAAATTTGTACAGAAAGAATAAGGGATTCCATCAGGTCCAGGACTTTTGCCTTTTGAATTATTTATTGCATCTTGGATTTCTTCCCATGATAGTTCTGAATTGATTTCTGGGTTTGGTGGATCGTCGCCTGTTATCTCCAGAGAGGCTTTGGTTTCTTCTGAGACTTTGGATGATCTAAATGTTGGATGGTAGTTGTCGTTGCTAGATTTTTTTGAAAAACCTTCTCCAATTAGATCTGCCATTATTTTAGGATCAGTCGCTGCTGTTCCATCAGATTTTTTTTTGAGCCAGATATTCTTGTGGTTGAAAAGTTTCCTGTTATTCTTCTGATTTTATTCCATATACTCGTCGTAGTTGATTGATTATTTAGTGTAGTGAGGTAATCCGTCCACGATTTCTGTGTCGAGGTTACCTGGATTTGTCTCTATTGTTTCATTGTGAGTCATTATGTTTGTGTTTGATTCGCATTGTTTGGCTAGATGACCTTGGCGTTTGCACAGGAAACAGGTTGTTGTTTCCGGAGCTAGAAATATGCGGTAGGAAGTTTCTTCGTAATTTATTATTACTGATTCTGGTAATTTTCCGATGTCCTCTGGCTGGATAAACATTTGTCGTCAAAAGCTGAGAACGTGAGAGAAACCTTGATCGGGTATACTTGCTCTTACTAAACTGATCTTGGAAGGGATTATAATTCCACACTCTTGGAGTTCTGTTTCTAAAACTTCATGGGGAATGACTGGAGAAACATTTGAAAGAATTATTTTCTTTAAGGGGTTTACTAGAGGTCGAAGTTCTAATTTTTGGTGTTCTAAGGTTATCTCTTTGTACTTATCTGTTAGTTCTTTAACTATTTCTTTGATTGCGAGGAATAAGCAGATTCGACCGTTTGAGATTTTGGAAGCAAATCTGATGTTTTCTGTTTTTTTTTTCTCGAGGAAACCGATGCTTTTCACGGTAATGATGCTTTTTACACCAAATCACTGATATTCCTGAGGAAACTCTATTATCCAGCACTGAACTTCTCGGAATCTCGAACTGTGTCTGCTCTTTGTAAACACGACCGTTCGCTTCGGAATACAAGCAGAGACTGAAAATCCTATTATTTATTTTAAAAAAGTAAGGATAGTTATAAAATAAACTGTTTGCAGTTATTACCCACCAACCTAAGAAAGCAAAATGCGTGATATAAAAATGCAGATTTTTTTACTCATACTGAACTAATTTGATATCATTTTAGTCGATTTGGAGTTTCCAAAGCAACTACAAACTTCCTTTTACCATTTTTATACATAAAAAATGTTATATCTATTTGAAACTTTTCTTTTGTCCTACGATCATGAAACAATGAGACAGATTCTAGATCTTCTGAGTCGATGAATTGTCAATCTTTATACAAACACCCAGTTGCTTTTCGACTCAAATGTTGATATTTTTTAATGCAAAACATAAGCTATGTCAAGATCAAAAGAATAGTGCTTTTAGATTAAGTTGAACTAAAATACAACAGTTAATAGACATTAAGATTATGAAATACTTTGATAAATTTTATTGATATTTAAAATTTATTCGTTCGTCAGTATTTTTTCCCCGAGCTTAAATTCTTATTTTTTTAAATTCAAAGTAAAAAGAAATTGTCGAATTGCAAAATTTGAGTTGAAAGTCTCCGGTCAGTTACGCCAATTTAAACCTTATTAGCAAATTGAGAATTAATGAGCTATACCAAACCAGATGAGTTTGATAATTTGATAGGAAATATAACTTACCTTATATTTTATTTTATTAAAGATGGTTCTTCGTTTTTGAATCTAATTAAAAAACTAGGGAACCAGAATGAAAGTAACTATTGAATGACCAAAAAAACGAACTGCACGGAGAGAAAACTCCGGGGTTTAGCACAAGAGAGTTCAAGCTAATTACGCATGAACTTTTTATCAGGATTTCATTAGTTTTAAACAAGACATGACCTATTGCCCTAAAAGCACGAACGCTTATGCGTAGATCCCACGAGTTAGTAAGTTAATACCAGGCTCCGCTGCAATTTGGCTTTAGGCCACACCTTCTGCCTGTTGACACGTTTGATATGAAAAACTGCACCCGCTCCCAGCAAAATCGTGTTAAAACTTCAGCTTTAACCACGTCTCACGTCCGTGGGATAGGTGGTTAGAGTCTACGACAAATTCAATACGACGATCCGGCAAAAGTCTCGTGCTCCATGAGGACACGGTGCGATTGAAGGACGACCGCCTTCTGCATTTTTCCCGCGTGTGTCTCAGAATTTTGTTGTCACGCAGGCTAACCAGTGAAACCTTGACACCACCAAGAGCGCCGATGATCAAGACAATCAGCTTAACAGAATATTACGGGTATAATCATCTCAACTCCCTTATAAGATCTTCATACCTTTCTTTCTTTTCTTTCTCCTTGCCTGTGACGTTTTTGTCAGCTGTTGCCGAAAATTCGATAACGAACATGGTTTGTTTCTCGAAGTCAAGGAGAACTATGTCAGGTCTCGAGTGCGCAACAGAATAAATTGCCGAGAATATGAAGTTCCAGTATATGCGGCACTTCTCATTTTCAACAATTGACTCTATTTTCATAGGAGCGTTTAGTTGAGCGGTATTTGGGCTAATTCCGTAAGCGTGACAGAGATGGTAATAAAGCAGTCTTTATACCACATTGTGCCTTTGAATGTAGGTCGTACCCGCATGAGTTGGAAAACTAGATAGTATGTGTCCTAGATGATCGGGGTGTGCATGACACGCTCTGCAGCTATCAACGGGAATTTCTTGGCTCAAAATGTGGTGACGGTATGCTAAAGTGGAAACGACACAGTCTTGACATGTAAAAATGAAATATAATAATGACACTGATAATAATGATAATATAATAATTAAATATGTAGAACCACAAGCTCATATACTTGAGGAAGACTTCGATAAGAATCAACAATTATTAAAAATCGTACTTGTTTTGAAGAAATTTGCAGGGTTTTGGTGTGGTTTTTAGTCATGACGAACTCAGCGTAAAAATTTAAATATAGTTTAACCATCAAAAGCTATATATGCAAGTTTTTCCAGATCCTAACCTGTGAGTCACCCTATAACCTCTTTCGTAGAAGAAGGCGTTTCTCCTTCCATTTTTATTTAGAAGTATTCGAAGACAATGATATAGTACTTTTCAATACCATCTACTTATTTCTATTTCCGCATGTACTTTTGCTAAAGTATTATTTTACGTAAACTTTAACGAAAGACTTATAGATTATAAAGTAGATCGGATTAATATCCACATGCAAAAATATATTGTTTCCTCGCCAAAGAATTATTATTTGAAATATTTATTGTAATAATAATAGTTCTTTTGTAGTTATTTTTAGTAAAATTTGGAATTGACTTGCAGACAAAGAAAACCCTAACACAATTTAGAAGACGTATCCGGAAAAAAACGATTGAACGATTGCTTTGGTGATTTAGATTTTTCTGGATTTTTGTAAGCAAGCGGATTCAAAAGTCGTCTTTTTGAATCGGAATGATGTGTTTCAATCAGTCTCCAAAATTTAGATAGTTTTATCATAAAACTCCGATTGAACAGAAATTTTGTCATTTTCTTCAGACATTTGTTAATCGGGCTGACATTTTTGGGGTTATGTTGCCATACTTCAAACCAATTTTTTAAACCGTTGACCAATTAAACAAAGCTGTGTACTGGAAAATTAGAATTCAACACAGATTCCGATTTCAAGAATATAAAAGACACATCAGTAGAGTATGTGTTTACAAAGTACACCACGATCTGATGATTTGAGAAAAGCAAACGTTAGCTTCTTCGACAATGACTGATCTTCTACAAGTCTGGAGTAATGCACTTTTTTCACTTCTGGTGTGAAGATTCAGACCAAGGATCTCGACCGACTACTCCGCGGCTTTGAAAAGGAACGCTTCTTGGTCAATTATTTCGTGCTTCCTGACAATTTTTAGGAGAGGATCTCTTCCATTGATGACGATGTAAGCTGTACCCAAGATAATTCGGTTATTAAGACATTGGTGATTTAGAAGTCCGCGCCCGCTTTGATGGCATGGGATGTACGATCGTGGAACGGACAACAAGCATGTTAGTGGCAGATCTCTTGTTCAAACCCAATAGATTGGGAGACCAAATCTGTCAAAGGAGACGCCTGTCTCCGCTTCGAAGAACCTCCTTTCCTGAAGCTATATAATTAATAAATGTCTCAGTCTCGCCCAGGCATAAATAGATCTCTCTAGCTGTAAGGTACCAAATAACGCTCACATCCACGAGCTCAGGGCTTTTGGGAACGCTCGCGATTCGTCCTCGCTTCAGATGATTCTTGGTTCATTTGTACAATACAAAGTCCATACTAATCTCTCCTCTGTATTTCTCGACTACACTTAAAGCACTCGAAAGCTGCTTTGCAGCAGAAGCATAGATCTTTATGTGATCCATATATGAAATATATAAGTGACTGTATGCTAGCTGTGATTGTTGTCGCCGTGGAGGTACATTATGAGAATTGAGTAGTGCGAGAGAAAATGAGAGAAGTGTGATGCAAAAGTGAAGAGGGCTCATTCGATATAAAACATACCCCTCTAGCAGGTGACGTCCTTCGATGTCATACGTTAATAATCAGATGAACTAGTGAATCTATTTTTACAAATAATTACCAATCTCTGTATTGATCTCACGATGTGTGGACGAACATTCAAGCTTTCCAAAAGACAGATGATAAGTATATGAACGGTTGAATCGAAAGCTTTTCGGTAGTCAATCAAGTGGATCGACATACTGCTCTGGCGGGATGCTGCGTCTTTGCAAATACTCCTGTCAATTTGCAGCTTCTCTCGGTAGCCTGGTACAACTTTTTTCGAGCCACATTATTCGTATATCCTTCATCACACAGGTTCAATTCTCCAAACCATTCCGTCCTTCAGGATAGTTGTAGCGATATTATACAATGGATTCAGACAACTTGTTTGCCTGCAGTACAGAACCAACTACTTCGAAATGGGGGTCTCCGACTTAAATTGTAAAGTGCAGATGAAGCCCAGATGTTGGTGTGTAGAAGTAAACTTCTTCCACCAGAAGGCCAGTGATTAATGACAATTCCTTCTCAGATTTTATGAGGTTTTAGCAAATCTCCTTGAAGTTGATGATATTCTCCGCATTTTCCTAAAGTTGTGGTTGGACCTCGTAAACCACCCTTCCAAAAGTCTTTATCTCATCGAGCTTGGGTGGATCTTGACAGAAGCAGGGAGATCACTGAACTTGGTCAGTGCTTGATAGTAGATCCTCAGTTCGTAGGCGAATTTTCGGATCCTTTTTGTAAACGGCCTGTCAGATGTTATGTAGTCAATCACGCACTGAGCACGGGATGCATTCTGTCTTAGCCAGCCAATCTTATTGTTCAGTTGATGCAAGCATCTTTTGGTCTTTTGATCGATCGTCGGCTTTAGCCTTCAATCTGTATTAGACAAAGCACTCACCGCACCATGAACTAAACAATTCATGGTCTAGAGGTCAAATTTCTCAGAGATACCCTCACGAAGGAAGGTATCCATTTTAGCCAGACCTTGTGCTTTAGTAGGAAACTGTAGAACCTATATGTTAATGTTCCTCCTTTTTCTGAAATGGTTATCATCTCTCAGGGGTGCCTGCTTTTCGCGATTGATCTCAATGTTGCCTCCTTCTCTAAATCTGCGGCTTGTTCATGCAGCTGTTTTAGAAGTGCTCTGCGTTCATATACAGTTCTTCATGGCATACGTGCCATGAATCATCCGTGAACAGTGATAATGCTGGCTTCGCAGCATTCCAGCAAGTCATCCTTGAATAAATTCTTGCACTCAATGTGAGCATTTAGCCGATCCGTCATCGTGTTTTCATTCAAGTTATTTTTAGCTCCCAGAAGTCTAGGGTGATCCGCACTATGTGCCCAAGTAATTTCGGGTACTCTCTGCATTCGATAGATTTGAACCGTATCTACGACTGCACTTGGTAGTATCATTGTTGTTTAAACGAGCAGCTAAGGAAAGGCCTATAACGGAAATTTCGAAAAATCACTTGAATTATGATTTAAAAGAATGGAATATAAAAAAGTCCCTATTCCAAGTCAGAATTCGTTAAAATTTGAATTATTATATTTTTGAATTATAATAGAACATTTTTATCGTATAAATTCATTTTTATCAATATATTCATTCATTTATTCTTCAAATTGACTTTGACGATATTTAAATAGCTGATAAAGACAACCTTGATGCCTACAATTAAAAACATAACAACTATAGGATATGTGTTTTATATCATCTAAAGAAGTAATAACATATTCGTTAGTTATATTTTTAATCAAATTCTTTTTGAAACAATAATCAGTTTTTCGTCTAATTGGAAAAGATGAGGATTTTTTCTGTTCTCGTTTTATTGGCCGTTATCCTCAATTCTATCGGTGAATATAATAATCAAATATATCTATAATTTTAGGTGAATTTTCCAGCTTTCCTCAAATTACAAATGGTCTGGCTATAGGGTTATCTGAAATACTTACGAGGTGTTTTCCCGATGAATGATTTTTAATTCACAGTCAATTTTTAATTTTAACCGGTCAAGCAGATAATTTTTGGCTATGCAAATTACAGTTCTGGTTTGGAACAGAGAATTTTGTAAAAGAATTATAATACTAACTTAAATATGATTTTTTTTTAATTCCCTTCCTCTAAAGCAGAATTACAATTATTTTCAAAAATTGCCGTTCCATGTCAAAAATTCTATAATCAAAGTAAACTAATAATTTTTACGAAAATTCCCGGTCTTAAAGTCAAATTTATCATTTGTTGTGGAAATTTCCTATTCAAACTCACAATTGCATTTATTTCAAAAAATTCTCTGTTGTCAGAAAATCAAGTTCATCTTAAAAGACTTTGGATTGATACAAGACTTTCAAAATTTTGGAGAAAATATGAAAAAAAATCTAGCAAGACTTCCAAAATACAAGAAAAGTTATTCAAATAACAAAATTTAGAATGGATTCCCAAAAATAAGATTTAAAAAAAAAGTAATTATAAAGGGCTTTCACCTCTCTCTTTTGTAGTCTAATATTGAAAGTAAAGAGTGATTGGCTTGTAAAAAAACCAAGAAAATTTCTGGAGA
>CAKNWU010324475.1:0-18000 GCA_932072015.1 Andricus quercustozae
ACACGATTTTTTATTGAATTTGATGAATCGTGTGTTACATGTAGAAATGTTCAGGGAAATTGAATTTCCGCAAATCCTGCAACCCAATGACCGTGCACACGAATTTCGTGAGGGATTAGATTTATAAAACGGGTGGTATTGTTAGTGGGAAAATACTTAAACTAATGTTACTCTGTAATATTATATGAAATTGATCTTTATTCATTTTAACACTTTTAGATCTGAAGCTGGAATCCAAGAGTTAAATTTATCGGGATAACCTGACCACTTAACAAAATATTGCTGCTTGGCTCCTTTTTCTTTTGTTTGAATCACACGTTTAAGTATAAACTCCTTGTCGTTATCATCTTTATCTTCTTTTTTCACTTGTTATAATTCACGCTTATGAAAAAGTTCCTCAATATCTTCACCTACAAGATCTTCTAATTCGTAAACGCAAGTCGACTGCTTGTTTGAGTTAATTGTTTGATAGTGCATTAGCTGCATTATCTAGAGTTACTGCCGATGGTGCTATAACAATATTTTCTAAAATGTCAATATACCGAGGAGTACTTGGATGCATGAAATAACGCCGCATACGTTCTTTGAGAGTGCGACTAAATGGCTCGACTATTGCTGCTTTAACACTAGAACCGCCTACAATACGAAATATCATGTTAAATTCTGATAAGAAGTTTTTTCCAACAAACTCATTCCTCTTATCAGTCTATAAAAATATTGGAAATCGTTTTTTCTTTCCTTTGAGAATACGTTCAAAAGAATTTTTCACTTCCAACGTGGTTTTATCACGAAGCGGCTCAACACATGCGTATTTACTCAGGGTGTCAATCTCCACAAGTAAGTGCGAAAAACCGCTATTGTAATTTTGTAAACTTTTCAAATCAACGAAAGTACTCTCCAAAAGCAGATCTATGTTATTTGAATTGTAATATCTACGCTTTAACTTGTGACGGATTGGCTTGTGCATCATGTAAGAAGTTGGACCTTTTAACCAGTCAATTACATTTGCTCGTGAAATCTTCCCACGTACAGTATTAGCTAATTCATCAATACCTCCATAAAGCCCGGGGTGAGCGGGGTCATATTAAGTATCTTGTTATAAACTCAGTTTTGTTTTTAAAATACTAATTTAAGCCACCTCTTTGATGTTTTACTCGTACTTCCAGCACTACCTTCTTTTTCTCGTGAAAGGAATTTTTTACTTCTGCTACGCTTAACCCCGCTTTTATCTTCTGTCTCGCTGTTCGTACTACTATCCTCGTCGTCCATAAGCATGGAACCTTGGAACGGTGTGTGTTTTTTGTGTTTTCTTCCTGCTACTTTGGCTACTGTTGTGAGCGGCAAAGTTTGTAATTTTCGTAAAGGCGAGACGTCATAAGAAAACGACGAAGGGAGGCGAGGCGAAATCGGTGTAGATAAGACAATACGTTCTCAGTATTCCTTGTTCCCTACGATTTCTCGTTGTAAGCCGAGTTGCTGGATAACCAAGACAAACTGGTGTCTCCCAACTGTGTTTACGGCTTTTCTTAATCTTAATGGATCACGATTGTTATCATCTTCATCGTTCTTTTCCGTACTACTTTCATCTTGTATTTTATTTCTTCTATTTCATATACATTCATGTTAATCGCTCAGAAAATTCCTTTTTACACAAAATCAAAAATAAATTAGCAGTCATTTTCGATTCTTAATAATAAAACATGATAGCTTCTTACAATTAATCAAAAATAAAAATGGATTTCAAGTCGAAAAGTTCCATTACGTAAATAAATGACAGACCTACCCTACAATCAACTGTCCTCACATTAAATTTCTACCATTCAGGACAAATTTTGAAAAGTGTTTCATATTTACGTTGCACTTTAATCATAAAAGGCAATTCAGTCGAAGAATTCTAGGTTGTTACTTCAATTCCGAATATTTGATAGGATTTAAAGAAATAAAAGCACTATGAGTTTTCAAGCACGATGCTATACCGACCTGTATATTAAATTTAATATAAAGTGTGCAGCTATTCATATTTTAATGTATATTAAATTTCAACTACCGTATATGCAAATGACTGCATATACAATTGTATTAAATTTAATACAGATTTTTCTAACAGTGTGTCTCCATTCTGACGGAATTAGAGATAGCCCACGTGAAAAACTGCCAAATAATCGTATTACTGGTTCAAAACGGCTTTTGGGTTGGTTATCCAAACCAACAGAGAGTTGTTTTGAAGCAGAATTGTTTAATTCATGAGCCGTGGACAGAATAACTCGATGAGGGCGTAGATTTTTCACTTTTTTAACAACTTGAATCTTGATCATCACTGCCAATCATCCGTAGCACTTGAATTTGAGATTCGGACATTGTATAGTTTAGAAACAAGGTGTATAGTATAACTGCTACATATATCAGACTACCTCGAGTTTTTATAGATAAGTCGCCTACTCCTTCCCTCTTCAAAGGACGAAAATCACGCGAGTGGAGGGCATTAGGACCCTACATCACGAATTTGGATCTAATATTTTTCCTTGAGAAAGTACCAACACATTTTAAAGACAAGTTTTCATCCTTATGTAAAATTATTTTTGAAAATTGCACAGCTCCATAACAACAACAAAAGTTGCCTACCCCAGAAACCAGAATAGGCTTTCCCTATGTTTTCGAGTTCGCTGAGTACGAATTCGAGCTCATTGTGGTTCTATGACGTCACGCTTCGTCCCTAACCTCAAGAGAAATCAGTGAATTGGTAATTTTATGTAAAACATGTATTTTTTCAAGGCAAAGTGGTCATATCCTATGTTTTCGAGGTTGCTGAGTACGAATTCGGAGCCGATGTGTTCTATGACATCACATTCCGTCCTTGACCTCAACAAAACGGTAAATTAGTAATTTTATGTGAAACATGTATTTTTTCAACGCAAAGTGGCCAATAGACCAGACTCGCCACTCGTCCGATTCCTCGTCCAGCGAAAATTGAAAGCTATTTGAAAATCAGTTGATGCCGTTGACAGAACTGTCAACGGTCGAACGCAGGTAAGTCTTCCGTCCTGGGGATGATAACCCTCATACCTCCCCAGAGCTAAGTATGAGGGCTTTCCGACTTTGACGAAGACAAAGTCAACTCGTCGTCGGACACACTACGGTTTCATCCTCACACCCTAATGCCCCCTGCAAGGCAGTACGCTCCTACTGGCTTCTTTACTCCAACAGATAGTGATACGAATCATTCTACACATCCCCTTTCAGGGCAGTCGTCATCGTTCACAGAATCTGTCGGAGTAGCAGAGTAGAGAGTAGTAGTAGAGAGAAAATAACAAAAATGCGTGCATGATCTGAAATCCAAACATACAATTATGCAGTGCGAGAACATGCGAATTGCTGGTTGTCACGGTTGTGATCTGGACAATGCTGTCAACAGCATCAACAGATTTTCTACTAGCTTTCAAGTGTCGCTGAACGAGGATTCGGACGAGTGGTTAAGAGTTTTTCCGAAGTTACGCATAAAAATTTAAAGACTGGGATCGTGGAACCAAACGTACTCAAGATTTGTACTCAGAAACCTGGAAAAAATAGGATATGGCAACTTTGCATTAAAAAATACATGTTTTACATAAAATTATCAATTCACCGTCTTTTGCTGAGGTTACGGACGAAGCATGACGCGATGGAACCACAATGACTCCGGATTCGTACTCAGCGACCTCGAAAACATGGGATATGATCACTTTTCATAGGTACCAATCAAGTTTCACCTGAAAACAGCGATTTTCATATTTTTTTAGGTTAGGGACGAAATCTGACGTGATAAAGCCAAACGGACTTCGGATTCGGATTCAGCGACCCCAAAAACGTAGGGTAAGCCTATTCTGGTTTCTGGGATAGTAAACTTCTTTTTGTGGGGCTGTGTTATTGATGTTTAAAAGGAATATTTTTTTACTCTAGAGTATATCCTGCATCAAGTTATTTCCTTCCAGTCACACAACTTTCCACATACACAAGCGGGTTTGTCATTAGTTTACTCTTTCAAACTAACGTAGGTCTCTACGTCCATTCTTCTTACATAGCACCATTTCAACCCCTAAAAACCCCCAAAACTACCCCTATAAGGGGGTGGAATGCACACCGGTACTATAAAAGTAGGTAGAATAGTTTTCAATAGTTTTTAATCAAACAGTGTCGCTTCGATTCTTGAAAATCGAAAAACTGTCCCTATGAGGGGATGGAAAATACGTCATAAACAAGAATTTGTATAAAATATTTTTGAATTATTTTTCCCCATAGATAGAATCAGTTAGTGTCAATGTATAATAACTATGTTAATTCTACCTACTTAGCACCATTTCAACCTGTAAAAACCGAAAAACTACCCCTATCAGCGGGTAGAAAGTGCTTCATGACCAGGAACGAGGATAAAATATTTTTTAATTCTTTTTTCTTATAGATATAGTCACGCTAGTGCCAATGTATAATAACTTTGTTAATTATTCTTACTTGGCATTATTTCAACCCCCAGTATCCCGAAAACTACCCCTATCAGGGGCTGGAAACTACACCGGTACTATGAGAGTAGGTGAAATAGTGTCTCATAGTTTTTCATCATAACAGTATAATAGTTACCTCAATTATACTTACTCAGTGACGCTTCAACTCTTGAATATCGAAAAACTACCCCTAAAATGAGTTATTGGGTTATGGTTTATATAACCCTATATAGTGAAGGTGCGCGCATATTTGGCTGTATGTGTTTGTGTTTGTACATTTGTATGCACGCACCTTTACTATATAGGGTTATATAAGTCATAACCCAATAACTCATTGTAGGGATAGTTTTTCGATTTTCAAGAATCGATGCGTCACTGTTTGATGAAAAACTATTGAAAAGTAGTTTACCTACTTCTATAGTACCGGTGTACATTCCACCCTCTGATAGTGATAGTTTTCGGGTTTTTAGGGGTTGACATGGTTGTAAGTAAGTAGAATGAGGGTACAGACTATACTTTAATATACCAACGCGATCGTACCTACATAAAAAAACATAGTTAAAAGCTATTTAAATCACGTTCTTATGCATGAAGTGCTTTACAGTCCCAATTAGGGGTAGATTTTCAACTTTCTAGTTTTAAAAGGAGATAAAAGAGTAAATTAATGAAAAACCCGGTTACAGCATGCATTGACGTTTATTTTGAGCTTTGAGGCTTCAATTTATGTTCTTTCCTTTAAAATCTGCGTTGGAAAAGGATTTCATTTGCGGCTTATTTTGGGGTCCCTCTTTTTGTATCCTGGTTTTTTTTTAGTCCTTCTGTCTCGTGGGTCTCTTTTACACCTGTCTCTCAATTCACTCAGTTATCGTCCTCATCAGCGCAACAGTAGCGACACGCAACGGGCTCGTCGGCCTTCGACATCCTGGTTAGGCATCATTGGGTCTCTTTTCGGGCTGTTGTTCTGACACGTTCATTTCGGTCTTCTTCAGCCGCAGAATTGTTTCGACGTAGGTGGCTGTTGCATCCAAAGTCGGCGTGCTTCGCGGCATCTCTGCTATCACACTCTCCAGTCTAAGGCGTACTGCTTCTATTTCGAGCCTGTCTCTATGCTCCTAACAGCGTCCAGAGTCGAAGAAAGGGTGCTCTGCGATATCTCGATCGGTTTCGCAGTAAACACACTTCGGACTCTGCACCGTTTTGATCGTGTGGAAGAAGGCTCGAAAATAGCCGTGCCCCGAGATAAATTGTGTCAGATAGAAGTAGACCGCTCCAGGATCACGCTTGATCCACACTCTTCGGTTAGTTATCAGTCTTGCAGTCCATCTGCCCCATCAGTCGTTGTTCTACCGTTATTGCCAGAATTCCTGTGTTGCTATCTTCGCCTCCTCTTTCTCAATCTCCTTTTCTACTTCAGGAGATTTCTGGAAGATGTATTTCCCTCCTGGGACAAGCAGGCCTACGAGTATTACTCTTGCAATCACAAGAGGCGCACACTCAGAAACGGTTCGATAGGAGCACGCGATTTTTAGCGTTCTCCTTTGTTGCACTGCTGCTGTTTTTCTCCTGAATTTTTTTTTGCTTTAATGCGTCTGCCCATACATCACTCCTATACAGGATTATGGATTGAGTGACTGCCATGAGCAGACATTGCTTGCTGGGTCTCGAGCCGTTGATGTTGACCACGAGTCTGCTGAAAGCGTTCGTCACTGCGGCAGCTTTATCCGAAGCTTTCAGGACATTCTCGCAAAACGTGAGCTATAACTCCATCATTATACCAAGAGTTTTGAAGGCCATCTTGGTTTAAATCCTTTCTGAGCCCACGTGCATCGTAATAATCCTAGGAATCTGTTTTCCAGTGACTAGCACCAGCTCGGTCTTTGTTTCGCCAGTTCCAGGCCGTGTTTCATCATCCACCCGTTAACGAGGTGGACGACTTGATCCTGCTGCTGAATTTTCCTCTGGCTCCGTGCTGCGATTACTGCGATAATGTCATCCGCGTAGTAAACTGGCATCTCCATTCTCAGAATATCGTTGTAGGCGATGTTCCAGAGATCTGGTCCTAAGGTAGACCCCTGGGCAGCCCCGGCCGTGATCTCCATCGTTCTGATAACATATGTTGTTGCGTACATTAGTAGTCGATCTTTCAGGTAACTCCTGAGCGTCCGAGAGAGATATTGTGAAGTTTTAAAACTTTTCAGGGCTTCGATCATATCCGTCCACCTGGCCGAGTCAAAGGCGTTTTTAACACCCAACGTAGCCAGGAGAACGATCTTCCTCGAAGAGTGGTTCCCGCTTTGCGCCGACCTGATATTTCCCACTATCTCTTGTACCGCGTATACCATGCAATGTCCTTTCCTGAAGCCGTACTGCCTCTCCAAAGGTCTCCCGTCTCATGAACAGCCACTAGAAGGCGGTGCTTCAGCAGGTTCTCAAGGAGTTTGCCTGCTGTGTTCAGCAAGCACAGGGGGAGATATGTATGCTGCCGGTGTTCTGGGGTCGCCTTTGCACATGCTGATCAGCACCAGCTTCTATGTTTTCCCAGCGGGCAAGTGTGTGCTATGCTTCTGCGAAATCACCTCCGTATCATCTTGCCTCACCGGGGTTTTGTATTTTGAGCCAGGTCTGTCCAATTCTGAGTCTTGCTTTTTTAATAACTCTCTGTAGCTCTTTCTGGTTCAGCTTGAATTGGCCATCTGTTTGCCTGGTTCAGTGTTGGCCCTTTTACGCCTCCCTCATGTTGCCTCTTGCCTGCTTTGTAGGCATTTCCTGCGGAGTTCGGCATTTTGCTCGGACCACCAGTAGGTAGAGCGCCTATCTCTTCGCGCTTTTTTCCTCGGCATCAACTTATACAAGCACGGTGTACCACTTTTATTGTAGCTATTATTAGGGTATACCTTATTTCGGTTTCCTTATATCTGTCGTAAAGACAAAGTAGGGCTTCTCTGCCCTCAAGTATCACTCTTCCGACCTCCTGTTTCTCCAAAGTATGGACATCTTAACGCAGTTGTTGTTTGTCGGGTCGTGTCCTAAGTTGTGGTTCAACACCTAGGCGAAAGCTTATACATTGATGGTCGTTTTATGTGCACTCGTCAGACACTTCCCAGCATTGCATCAATGTGGGTGTGCACCCTTTGTTTAATAATCAAAAGCCCTGTTCTGGCAGCCATTTCCAGTATACGATTTACTCTCGAATTTGACCTGGGCATACCCTTTTCGATTGCATATGCGTTCACATTGCCGGCCACCAGTACCTTGTCTTCCTCCTCGCGAACGAGGTCCTCGAGTCGATCAAGCTTTTCTTCAAAGTTCGAGGTGCTCTCATTAGGGGTTAGGTAACAACTGATATTGCTCGCTAATTATGAGTAAATCGACCTACTTGTCGAGCCCTATATGTGTTAGGAGGTCATATGCTGTCTTGACCCGATGCCCTTGTCATTTTTGCCATATTTGTAGCAGAGGGACCTACGGTCCGGTCGCTTGCATTCTCTGGACAATTGCAAGAACGAGCTACTTAATCCCTCTGTCGTATTCGGCTGTATACCCATCCTACCTTGATGCGTTTTGCTTCAAGTAGGATGTTCCCCTACTGCTCGTTGATGTTTATGACTGCCATGATCTGACCTCTTTGATTCTCTTTGGTAATGGAGACCTTTATGTCTCCATCCTGCTCTTTGATGTCTCTTTTTCACCGCCTCTTTAACGTCTTCTTTGGGCGTGATGCCACTAAGGTCTAGTTAGTTAGTTGTAATGAGGGCGGGGGCCCGTGAGGTTCCACCCCGGGTGCTCAAGCTGTAAAGCCTATTGCGCCATAACCGTGTTTATTTTCAAGGCAGTACTCCAAATCTGGCCATCTTTCGCCGAGTGTTTTTGGATCTCGGTGGATTTCGTTGTTACCAACGCTTTGAGATTATACCTCTCAGGTGCCAGGCATACTTATCGCACAGTAAATAGCGTCCTACTTTGTTGATCAGGCAAAGTGATCATTAACCAGTCTGCCATTCGGCAGCCTCCCTAGCAGGCCGCAGAGAGGAGATACGGCCAGACTAGGGTGGACGGAGCGATTCCTCTGAGGTGATCAGTTAGATGCACATATTCAGAGCAATGTCCTGGTGTGTTATGTAAGTGCATGCCTGTGTGTTCATTACTCGAAGTCGACCAGCGACCATCGACCGTAGTTTCCCCGTAGGAGCTCCAAGCGCGAGAAGATTGCTGACTCATTTTCAAGTGTTCTCAAAATCGACTTCGACCCCCAAGGTTGGGCCCTCGACAGTGCCCATTTATCCTTGGTAAGGAACCAGATTTTTCTGAAAGGACCTACAGATTAAGGTGGGTTACAAACCACCGAAGCCCCGGTAGAAGTACATAGAAGAATTTTCATTAGTACCCGGCTTTCGAATACGAAATTAATATTTACTGTATTTACGATTGGAATAGATATTTGGAGAGAAATTTGTAGGTATATATAGACTATGGTAGACCATGAATGAATGAGCCGAGGCAACACGCCTACCATAAAGTAAGTAATTTATCGACTACCTCATACGTTTACGGAAGAAGTAATTTTCAGCGATAACAAACAATATTTAGGGCCTGAAACAAGCTCATGAAAATCATGGTTTTAAGCAAAAACAGACATTTTTTAGACTTAAAAAAAAATCCTAATAATAATTTTTTGACATATTTTTTTAAAGTCCTTTCTTCATTACTGAATAAAGGCGTTTCCGAAATATCATTAAATTCTTTAAATAATTTATATGTTAGGTTGAAGCATGAACAAAAATGGGTAGTTTTCCATGTTAAACTCCATATGAAATCAAGAACCTTGACGACACCTCTAAATATTATTTTAAAATTATTTCTAAAAATGGACATCAATTTTGCAGTATGAGGAACAGATTTCCAGTTGCAAATAATACAAAATCGAAAGTGTGACATTTTGGGCCACCCTAGTGATGATCTATTAAAGATAGCATGATATCCTGAGATAGGCGTGAACAACTCTATCGTTGCAAAGTTGGAAATATAAAAAGGAAACCTATACACCCTCGCCACTAGCAAACGTTGCGATTGCAGTTTATACCACTTCAATGGGCTTTTGTATGTTCGTCCTATGGAAAGCACTTTGTATGAATGTATGCTGACGATACTTCAAAAACTGATACTAGTTATACCACTATGATCTCAGTTTCTACCGGAAAAATTGAATAAATCAAGATTTAAAAGTTTCAAAACAAACACCTACCCTCTTATTACTTATGCTTTTTCTATTTTTATATAATTATTTTTATAAAGTCATTTTTTAATGAGAAATTATCATTAAATCCTTTAATCAGAGGAAAAATCAATTGAAAACATTATTCATTTACTTAAAGATATTAGAAATCGTATAAATATATCCTTTTCTCCGGTGAAACCCCCAAGACTATTACTTCACAGCGCTTTGAATCCTCCGCTCGGAAATATCCTATCACCACCCTCTTTTCTTTTCCATTTTCACGCCTGGGGACTTCCCATGTGAAGTTAGGAGGGATTGGGTCACGCCCATAACGGCGGCCCGCCCCCATAGTCATACCTTACTACTTATTATTGTTACTGAAAATATTAAAGTTGCTGCCTATTGGAAGGTTATAAAAACGTTTGCGCAATCCACAACAACAATTTTGTTTTATAAAAAAAATATATCATAGAAATTTTTCTCCTTTAAAAATTGGTGAAACAGTAATGGAGTCCTGAACAGATACCAACATGTTATAAATCTAGAATTACTTCTAGTAAAATATGTCAAACTTCTGAATGCTAAATGCAAATGCGTCTCGTAATTCTCAGATATATCATTGGGGGGAAAATGTTTTATTCAGTATACAACATTTTATTAAGAAAAAAAATGCAGTCCACGACGAATCGCAAAGAAGTTTTAAATATTTGAAATACGGATCGAAAGAATATTGATAAATTCTCATGTGAAAAATAGTGTGCACCTATTTTCCAGCAAGTCTGAGGAAATCTCTCTGCGCAGTCGACAGTGCGCAATAAAGATGTTTGCAACATTAAACCCATGAAGGCAAATGTGTATCGTAATCATGTCTGACGTAATTATTACTACTATAACTAAGATAGTTAACGAGTACAACTATATACCAAAGTACTGGATATAAAAAGTATATATTTTATTTTTGTACATGAAAATACCACTGCGAAACACTATCAGTTTATTCACTTTGAATGTTTTTATTCTGTTCTCACCTTATGAGCACTTTTCTTCCCCACATGCATGGAATTTAGTCAATTTCCTGCCTCATAGTGGCAGGTTCATTTAAGCATACAAAAAATACTAAAATTCATTACATCAACTTGAGGCTTCTATCTTATACCGAAAATCTTTGTTTTTTATCATACCATTGAGCCAGGTCCCATTCGAAGTAAGTGTAAGTCGTTCTGTTCTAGCCTTGTCATACTACCGGGAATACAGAAAATCTCATTTGCAGAAAACATAGAGACCATCAAGGGGCCAATCAATGTGTCTTGCATTGCAAGCAACGAGGGTTTAAAATAAATCAATGTTATATTTCAAATATCAAGAAAGGTGTTCTCATATAAACAAAGTGAACCATCTTTTTTTATTTTATAAATCGCTATTTACAGATCATAAAATGTCATTAAAGGTTTAGTCGATCATTCTAAGCGACTTAAAAATCCGGAGAATTACCCCAAATACAGTAATGTTATGTACCCAATATAAGAACAGTTTTCCTCAAATGTACACGATACACAACTTTCTTTAAACTTCATAAATCGATAATATCATGTTGAAAGCTGGCGTTCAACGCCTACAGGGAAACTTTAAGTACACACTATCCTACACATACAGAAAATTCCACAGATTCTGATAGTTTCATATCTGAGCCGTTTACGGCCGCCCCCAATATGGCAACGGCGGATCCGTCAAAACAAGATCAGGATGTCCTAACACTGATCTTGAATAAACTTTAAATAATCGGTGAGAAGGACAGGTTTGAAACTAGTCTGACGACTTTAAACCAGGAAAACCTGAAACGAGCTGACGAAATCAGAAATCTTGCATAGTTTAACAATGTCTTGGTCACGGAGGCTGAATCGAACGACCATTCACAGCATGCCGAGTCGTCAGAAAAGGAAGCATCGTCGCCAGACAAGGAAACATTTTCGCTGCACAATCACGCTCAACCAACCCGAAGTTCCCCAAATTCCTTCACACAGTGTACGCATCAGTCGCAAAGTTTTCAGCCCCTCTCGCCCGGCGTTCCCGCAGATTCCTTCACACTCTGCACTGATCAGTATCAAAGTGTTCAGCCCCTAAATCCCGTTCTACAGTGGTCTAACACTAAACCGTAGTTGCGTGTTCAGCTTCAGCCGCCAAATCCTATTTTTAGGTGTACTAGCCAAGTTACTCAGCACAATTTATTGACCCGCAACGTGTTCAGATCCCAAATTCCTTCTGAAAGTATATTAACCGGCCGCCAGCAACCGCTTATCACACTTTTCTGAGAAACAACCCATTTCTACCAGCGATGCACCGAATGGAAAACGTTGAACCACTTTCCCAGGCTAAAGAACTCGCCCGTTCGGTCGAGGTTCCAAACGGTCAAGCTGATGTTGGCATACATGATTTCATCAATACCGTAAAACGCGCTAGGCTAAGATATTCCTAACTTAGTCTCTTATTGGACTATATTTTAACTGAGAAAATAACTGGAAGTGCGAAGAGAGCAATCGGGCACTGTCCTATATGTAGCTATGAAGACTTTACAGCGCTTTGAAAACAAATTTAGCTAGAACAACCACCCCGGAAACGTGTAGTATTGAGCTTGAAACAACCCGTCAAAATCATGATTCAGTTCAATTTTATAGTAAAAAATTTAGAAGTGCATTCGCGAACGAAAGTTTTAACGACCCCCTGACAAGTACAACCAAGTGGTCTCAGACTACCCATGAGGAAAATACCGTTACCTACGGCCCGAAATCAACCGCAAAAAATTCGAAACCAACCCTCTGATAGTCCCAACCACGGATTATCTTTACAACAGAGGATGCAAATGACTTTTAACTTCTGTAAGCATCCGGGCTATTTGAAGACATAATGCTACGCGAAATCAAAGCAACAGGGTTTTCGTAATAGAGAAACTAAGAGAAGACCGCCAGAGATCAGAAATATCCAGGAGATGGAAGATCTACAAGATTAATTAGAATTCTGCGAAGTGAACACCAGAGAAACAGGAAGAACTCGACCGCTACGAAGAGTCTGCAGAGTTTCTACAATCAGCGGACGATTGCAATTTATACATGGAAAACATTTTAATGTAGGGGAGACCGGGGCTAGTTGGGACAACTACGACTCCAGAATTTTTGCGTCTTTCTAGTAACTTTTTTAGAATCGTTCTATACTTGCTGTTGAAGTGCATATCCTTGGCTATTGATGTGCATTTTTTGGGCGCATAATATTCATTATATAAATTTTGGCGAGTGTATAACTGAGTTCGTGCCCGTATGCGGGGCAGGTTGGGACAAATAAAACAATGTCAATTTAGAAAATCTGTAGTTGTTTTTAAAAAGGAAGAAAGTTGGAACAATCATTTTTTAAGACATTTGACTTATTTTTAAAATTTTCCAGTTGTGTTCAAGTACGAAGAAAGCTTATCGAGTCACTTTATATCATTTTCAGATTTCATCTTTCTAGATTTTCGGTGTAGACAGAGAAAATTCCAAGTTTAGGCAAAATTTTAAGCAATAACATAAACCCACAAGATATGCTTAGCAGTACTCTAAATACCTTAAATCGTTTAATCGTCCCAACTTGTCCCGCGATAATTTGTCCCAACCTACCCCGAGCGCATTTCTGGTAAACAACGTTTGCAAAAAATTCCAAAATTTAAGGTTAGAAAAAATTCTCCAACGAAGTCTCGCAGCTGTTGATATGCCCTATTCATGTTCATTAAAATACACTGGTATATTACGTATCGGCAGCTTCGACCACTGTACAACATATGGCGCGATATGTGCAATATTAGTATTAAAATTCGCTTCGTCCCAACTAGCCCCGTGTCCCAACTAACCCCGGTCTCCCCTACCCAAGAATTAGTTTTTTCCTTGTACAGTTATGCAAAAAACCCTTTAAAAATACTAAACAGTCTAGAGTTTGATAAAATAGATCAAATAAAAGAAATAAGTAGAGTCAGTGTCACTAATCAGAAGGAAATAAGACAAAACGAATCCAAGATCTATTTAAAAAAACTAGACTCGACCACATAGAAGAAAAAGAAAGTTCTTATTTATGAAAAATGATAGCAGGATACAATGCCATTTTTAACCTTGAAGAAGACCCCTTTCGGTGTACCAATTTAGTAGAACATGAAATAATTTAGAAAACCAGGAAAATAGTAAATGTAAAATCTTATCGTCCTCCCCAATGTCACAAAGAAGAAATAAAAACACAAATCCATTTTTTGCAAAAACAGATTTCATACTAGATTCAAACTCACCCTTTAATTCGCCGATTTGGGTGGTTCCAAAAAGGAAGACGCGTCTCAGCTCTGGGTTTCACCAAATCCCATTGAGTGAAGCATCAAATAAATGCACGGCTTTCTAGACCCCTGAAGGTCATTTTGTATTCAATAGATTACCGTTTGGGTTTAAAAATAGGCCTGTAGCGTTCCGAAGGATGATGGACAATGCCTTGAGAGGATTAGTAGGAAAACAATTTTTTGTTCATCTTGATGACATTGTCGTATTTTGATCAACTTTGAAAGGGCATAATGAGAATTTAATAAGGTTATTTGAAAGATTAAGAAAAACCGCGTTAAAACTCGAGCCTGACGAGTGCGAGTATCTACGACTAGAACTCGAATACTTGGGACATCTCATAACCAAGGACGGTGTGAAACCTAACCATGCAAAAGTACAAGCAGTGCGTGATTTCAAATCACTACACGTCATCCAAGTTCAGATTTTTTTGGGACTCGCAGGATACTATATAAAGTTCATACAATATTTCTCATGAACTAGTAAACCTCTCACAATTTCAACTCAGAAGGAAACACCCTTTGACTTGACAAAAAATTGCCAAGAATCTTTCGACAAAATAAAAGGATTATTATCCTCTGCACCAGTTTTGAGATTTCCGGACTACAAGGAGAAATTCACATTAACAACAGACGCATCTAATTATGGATTAGGAACAGTACTATCCCAGAACGGCCACCCTTGTTGTTATATATCTCACGACCGTGAGATGGGTGGTCACAGGTCACAACGAAATCTCAACGACAGGCCGGCGAAACCCTCGTGTGTTTTGAGAACAAGAAGGGACCCAATGATGACAGCTTTCTGCATCCATTTCGCAAGTGCCTTGGTATATTTTTGGCACGCCGTTGTGGCTTCAAGGTTACGAACCAGTGATAGCTTCGCACCTCCAAGAGCACCTTTCACAAGGACAATTACTTGTACCGAATATTTTGGGTACAGCTTTTGCAGCTCTCTTTTAAGGTCTTGATACCTCTCCTCCTTTTCTTTCTCCTTGGCAGTGGTGTTGTATTCAGAAGGTGTCGAGAATTCGATCACGAATATAGTTCGTTTCTCGAAGTCTTGGAGAACAATGTCAGGCCTCGAGTGTGAAACAGAGACTGCTGTCCGAAAATCGTAGTTCCAGAAAATTTGGCACTTCTCGTTTTGGACAATTGACTATGTCTCCCTCGGAGCGTTCGGCAGGGCAGGGTCACGGTCAACACCGTAAGAGCGACAAAGATGGTAATAAAGGACTCTTAGGGCCGCATTATGTCTGTAGATGCACTTCGTTCCTGCGTGGGTGGGACACCCCGATAGTATGTGTTCCAGGTACTCAGCGCGTGCATGACAAGCTCTGCACCTATCGCTGGGAACTTCTTGACATAAAATGCGGTCACGGTATGCTAAGGTGGAAATTACACCGTCCTGACATGCGAAAATGAAACCCTCTGTTTTGGCCGCGACCCTGCCCTGCCGAACGCTCCGAGGGAGACATAGTCAATTGTCCAAAACGAGAAGTGCCAAATTTTCTGGAACTACGATTTTCGGACAGCAGTCTCCGTTTCGCACTCGAGGCCTGACATTGTTCTCCAAGACTTCGAGAAACGAACTATATTCGTGATCGAATTCTCGGCACCATCTGAATACAACATCACTGCCAAGGAGAAAGAAAAGGAGGAAAGGTATCAAGACCTTAAAAGAGAGCTGCAAAAGCTGTACCCAAAATATTCGATACAAGTAATTGTCCTTGTGAAAGGTGCTCTTGGAGGTGCGAAACTATCACTGGTTCGTAACCGTAAAACCATACCCGCGTGCCAAAAATATGCCAAGGTACTTGCGAAATGGATACAGAAAGCTGTCATCCTTGGGTCGCTTCGTGTCTTCGAAACACACGAGGGTTTCGCCGGCCTGTCGTTTTGATTTCATCGTGTCCTGTGACCACCCATCTCACGGTTGTGAGACGTGGCCATGAATGTTATTTACCACGGCCCTACTGGGAGCCGGTGTCATTTTTATTTGGCAGTTGCTCCCAGTGAGACCCTGCGGTGGTTGTTTAACCTTATTTTCTAATTATATATGTCACGGTTGTGAGACGTGGCCATGAGTGTGATTTACTGCGGTCCTACTGGGAGCCCGTGTCATTTTTAGATGACAGTTGTTCCCAGTGAGACCCGGCGGTGGTTTTTTAACCTTATTTTTTAATTTAATACCATCTTAGTACTTGTCGCAGCCAATACCATATCTATTTATAAAGAGCTTCTTGTCACAACTAACCATTTTTTCATTCTATGTTATTTGTTTTTGTTTAACGGTGTTCCAACGCAATATTTGGCGGTGATTTTGTACTCTCCATTCCTTCGAGGGTCTTTTTTGAGACGGATTGCACTGTGAGGGAGACCATCAAATTAAGGCTGGGGTTAGGATTTTGGACGTTCGAAAACGGGCAATGTCAGTAATAAAAAAGCATTTACAAATCAGTTGAGTTTATTTAGCCACTTACAATGATTGGACGCCAAAGAGTCAAAAATCTCCATAAGCCCGAACCGGGCGGCAAAGCTGAGGGTGAGAAAGCGATGGTAGTTGGCATTCGGGCGATGGAGCCAAGGTACCCGGCGAACCTGGGTGTCTTCGGATTGCCTCGGGGATGAGGCAGCAAGCAAAATAATTCTGCTAGTGTATGTCGCAGCTTCGTTTTGTGGGTACTCACTAAAGGGCTTGGGGTTTTTGAATGAATTCTACGGGCAGGCCCCACAAAAAAAAGCTGACTCCTGGTTCACGAGATTTGTTTATTATACCTTGTCGTGTGGCTTCCCCCCACTCCTAGATTAATGCCCGCAGGGCTGTAAGAAGGTGGGAACTTACAACTTTGTTCTAGCACAAGATTTTATTGTTTTTTTACATTCTCATTCATGAGAGTGTAATGCAATCGTCAAAATTTTAGATCTCTGGTTTTTAATGAATCTTCACGTTTCGGCACTCACAAAGTCAGAAAATCGTAAAATGTTGTCGGTGTCTGTCTGTCTGTATGTATGTCTGTATGGTTACGTGAATGTTGTAGCCACGCTAACTTTTGAAGAATTTGTCGAATCAAGTCAGCCTTTGACAAACTTTTTAAGGGACCTAAAATGAAGGTTAAGTTCGTTAACCAGATATTTTCAACAAAAATTAGAAATTTTAGAGCTTTTTCAAAATTTGAAAAACATGTTTTTCATGTTTCAGAAATTTTCGTCCGAGATTCTTTTAGACGGGAAAGGGTGTTAAAAAGTATTATGATGAAATTTTTTATTTCGATAAAAATTGAAAAAGTTATATACTTTTCAAAATTTTCAAAATTTCCAAAAAATAGACAAAAAAAAATTATTTTCTGATAGATTAGAAGATTTCAATCAAAATTTTTACTAGTTATGAAATATATTTCGAAATTATCCTTATAACATTTTTTGATTTGATCAAAATTCAAAAATAACGAGTATTTTCAAATTTGGAAACATAATTTTCCGTTTTATTTTGTTTATATAGTTTTATTTTTCAAAAGCAATCTTCTGTATAACCTAGCTGTTGAGCGCGAAGCGCGAGTACCGCAATGAGAATTTAATCGTCAAGGCCGTAGGTGCTTTGAGAACCCTCTTTAAAGTAAAATTGAACATGTTTAATTTCAATTTATGATTGCAGTTTATGAGGGTTTTGAATCACAGTTTTTGATTTGCGCGCTCAAACGGGGCGCATCTTCAGGGCAGCTGAGAATCAAAATTAGTGCAGCGGGCATATTTTTCCTCATTTAATTTGTTTATAAAATAAATAACATTGTAAAATTCATATCTAGATTCATGTTTTACGTAATTTTGATTCAAGTTTTATTTATCTACGTTTCAAAGCAACATGTAATATGTGCAAATAATTTTCCAATGAAATAAAAATATATTTTCAAATTTAAATTTTCGGCTTTTTCGGGTTTCAATCGTGTGTAAAACTACGAATCTTGCCGACG